>JAZGTJ010000527.1:0-91896 GCA_036877575.1 Botia almorhae
TGTTTACTCAGGTATCCTGACTGTACTAAAAATGTGATGGCAAAGTTAATAAAGAAAAAGTTTAGTTGTTCTTGTTATTAAGTGAATCTATTGTTCCTTAGCATTGCTGTTAAGATGACATCAACCCTAACCCCACAGCAAACAGAAACCGAACCGAACCGTGGCTCCAAAACCGTGAACCGAACCGAATCGTGCCTTTGGTGTATCGTTACACCCCTAATGCTGTGTATGTTTCTCCTTTCTATGCCTTTGACAAAGCACTTCATGCATGAAACTACACACAATGCAAAATGATTCTTACAGCAGAGCTTAGAAAAATAAGAATAAATATACATGTGTCTCGTACCTCGTCCACATGGAGAGTCAGGCGATCTCCAACTTTCAGTGTACCGTACACTGTACCAATATGCAGAACATATCCTCCTCTTACTTGAGTATTCTTCACTGTAAACTCCATCTTCTGCAGCAGCAAAACCACACATGACACAACACAGTTAAGCACAAGTAATCAGAGCAGTTCAGCTTCTTCACAACACTGCTCTATCTCTTACATCCTCAGCAGAGTCGTTTACTAAAAGCATGTAGCCCTCGTCGAAGCTCTGTCCGCCCTGCTCAGCATAGAAAGAGGTTTGATCAAGCAGCACTCCGCACTCCTGACCCGTGGTCACCTTGTCCACAAACACACGCTCTCTTCTCAAAGCCAACACTGTGCCCGCTGCCTGCTTAAACTCTGAGCAGAATACAGCAGTCATAAGACACTAAACCTACATACACACTAAACCTACATACACACACAGGTGTGAACAATCATTCACAATGACAAACATGTGATTTAATCTCACCATAGTGGCCTTTATCGTCTGAAGTATAGTGATATTTGGGGCTGTCATCAGTGACAGGAACGCCCTTGTTCCTCAGTTCCTCGATGGCGTAGATGTCCAGCATGATGTGGTCCTCATCACCAGAGCCTTTGCCCTGAGACTTCATCTGTGTGCACAAAGACATTTTTTTAATCAGAACTTTGGTCCCTGTTCCATTTCAGTGTTAAAGTGTTAAAAATATTTTTGTCATGCTGGTTAAAAGTCTCTTCACATTCTGATGGCAATCACTATGTCAAGTGGTATAAATATATTTATATATTGTTTGTGGAAAGCGCAGAACCATAAAATGCATCGTTCAATCAATAGAACGTCCTCGTTGTCTGTCTACCTGCAGTTATCTGTGTACCTCTGTGCACTATGGGAGGAGGTGTGGCTTTTGGAGAATGCTCTGAAGGGAGGGTGGGGTTGTTCTTGCTAGCCTCTCTGAAACGGATTACTCAACCTGACTTCCTACCTGAGCAGCTTTCTTCTCTTCCTCAAAGGCTTGCAGGTCCACCCCCATCCCCCTCTCTTCAGCGATCAGAGCAGTGAGGTCCAGAGGAAACCCATAGGTGTCATACAGCAGCCAGGCGGTGTCGCCTACAGAACAATGTTAACACTTCACACACGAGGTCCAACATAAGATGATCTGTTCTGTGAAGATGATGAGCTCTCAGTGATGGTACATGTCTTACCCGGGATGGTCTTGCTGTCTCCCAGACTCTGGATCTTGCGGTCCAGTATGCGACGTCCTCTGCTGAGGGTTTTGAGGAACTGTTCCTCTTCCTCATTGATGATGTCCTTCACTATTTCAGGATCTTTCCTCAACTCAGGGAAAGCATCGCCCTGTTAAACCATTAAATCCACCAGTGAAACCAGAGCCCAAAATGAGAACAGGATATATAATGGGTCTACATGTATTTATGAAGTGAGAAGCAAACAACAGGGAGACCAGAGATTCGACCACCACATCCACAAGAGAGGCGAAGAAGCCCTTCTGCGCACCCAGCTTCTCATGAGCGTATCTCACAGCACGACGCAGAATCCTTCTCAACACATAGCTGCCAAAACAGAACCACACACACATATAATAAACACATTCCATCCAAACACACACTGTGCTGATCACGCAGGAAACCATTACGCGGTCACCTCACCCCCTGCCTGTGTTGTCAGGTCTGCCACCATCAGACAGAGCAATAGTTATAGTGCGGGCGTGATCGGCCAGGACGCGGTATGCCATGTCAATACCATCTGAATCTTCTGCGCCGACCTTGCCCGTGTACGGCCTGGCACCTGTGCCCTAAAGAATCCAGATCAGTCAGATTATAGGGGAAAACAGAAAACCACTGAGATATTATTGGCACATGTATCACTGTTTTTCTGTGACCGCACCTTCTGAATGGCGTGAAAATAAGGGATGAAGAGGTCCGTGTCATAGTTAGACATCTTGTTTTGCAGGACAGAAACCAGGCGCTCCAGTCCCATGCCCGTGTCAATGCTCTTCTTGGGCAGAGCTTTCAGAACCGTCTCGGACTCTCTGTGTGGAGAAGTAGAGTCATATGAATGTACCGTTTACACGCCTGTTTTGGTGGATCTTAAAGTGTCTTCATTGTGCAGTGTGTTGAATAAACCAGTGTTTAGCAGTGCAGTAAAGGTACCACCTGTGGTTTACCTGTTAAACTGGATGAACACCAGGTTCCAGATTTCCAGCACGTTGGGATCATCCATGTTGACCAGATGGGCAGCATCTCGGCCTCCGATACGATCGTAGTGGATCTCACTGCAGGGTCCACATGGACCCGTGTCCCCCATCTCCCAGAAATTATCCTTCATGCTGCCCGGCAGAATACGACTCTCCTCCATTCTGTGGTGAGAAACATTTATCATAGTCTTTTAAATGTGCTGTTCATGATTCATAGCTTTACGTTTTAAACTGATTTTATACTCACCCCAAGTCCAGCCAGATCTGCTTGCACTCCAGGTCAGGCTCCAGGCCTGCGTCAGCATCGCCCCCAAAATAAGTCACGTAGAGCCGTTCAATAGGAATGCCGAACTCCTTGGTCAGCAGGTCCAGTGCCATCTCACAGGCCAGGTGCTAGAGAGCAAAACGAGATACAGAGGAACAACACGACCAACATGAGCAGTTTCAATGACAATTTTAGCAGCACACAAAAATAAATGCATAAGAACACCATACACTCAAGAACCAAACATACAGCACCGACACAATGAAGAGATACACCTCATAAACACCTCTTCTCCGTCTCTTACCTTAAAGTAATCTCCAAACGACCAAGAGCCCAACATCTCGAAGAAGGTGTGATGGTACACGTCTTTCCCCACGTCATCCAGGTCGTTGTGTTTGCCACCGGCACGAATGCACTTCTGCGTGTTGGCAGCACGGAGAAGTCTGGCCATAGGGTGTGACGGGTCAATGGTGTTCAGAAAGATGGGCTTGAACTACAGAGAAGACACGAGGTGAAATGATCTATTTAAGTTTAATACTGTTATGTAACGAGACCTGATTGTTCTTCACCTGGTTCATGCCAGCGTTGGCAAAGAGCAGCGTGGGATCATCTAAAGGAATGGTAGACGACGAGTGGACGTACTGGTGCCCGTGGCGACGGAAGAAGTCAATGAACTTCTCACGAATCTGAGCAGCAGTCTGTGAAGAGTCCATGATGGTTGTGCTTTTCTCAGAGGACTAGAGAAGTAAACACAGGAGTTAGGAAACCGGTTTAACCACAACAATGGGTGGAGTAAACATGCAGCCAACAACTGTGATCTGGTTTTGGGCACCTGCTGGCTGTGAGAACAGCAGTGAAACACTCTACACTTCACTGTAGAGTCAGTACTCAGCCATGCGAGAGATGAATCTAGTTAGTGAGAGAGCAAAGCCTGCCAACCCATCAATGAGACACAATCCTTTCCAAACACACAATAAACGTGTAGCATGGCATTCACATGACAAGACCTTCTTTTTCAATATGAACCACAATTATATAAATGTGTATACAAAGGTAAAAATACCCATAAAAACTAGAACCACAACAAAAACAACATATAAAATAACAAATTATGAACAACATTAGTGAAACACACTTTAAAGACTAAAGTTAGAATCTAGTTGACTCATGTTAAAGATGCCTAACAAGTGTAGAAAACACTTCAGCAGGTGCATCACCTCCACAACAAACTGCAGAACTCCCAGCAGTAACTTCTTCATTACTCCCATAACAACTGTCCCAAAACACACGCACACACACACACACACACACACACTTTCCAGTTACAAAACACACATCATTAGCGCTCACCCCGTGCATACTAGACTGCTAACTGGTTCTGTTGTGGAACAGTGGACTAAACTGCTTCCACATCTCACCATTAAACCACAGTTACACCCAAACAGACACAACTTCACTGTCATAGCTACAACATACCTATTCTACCTGATTCTCTACAGAAAGAGTATCAAGACCCTGTGATTTTCACCACAACATTTGTGAACTGCGCAAGCCATCATCACAGACCACAACAAGAAAGCATTGAAGCCAGACAAGTTTATAGTGATAAAACAATGAGTGTAATTAAAATTGCAGCTTTCATTGCCATAACGTAAGAATGATAAAATCTCGCTAGAGAAATGTGACCGATGATAGATGAAAAGACAGAAGGAGTTTAAGGGAGAAAATCAAAGCGCACACTGTATTCTGGTGAGATGCGCTTTCTGTCGCACTGGTTCATGACTCACGCTGAACATGATGTAGACTCGCGTTTTCTTACATCATCACAAGAATCATTCAGCCCGTTTCTGATTTATAATATCACAATATAGTGCTACACGTCCTAAAGAATTATATATAGTGCTACACGTCCACATTTATGACACAGTGTGAGAAATAATCCGTTTAAGATTATTTTTACAACAGCTTCCCCAAACACGAAACGAGGCTTAACAAACCTTCATTTTCACTCATAACGTCTCAAGATACACACAGAAAAGAATACAGAGTAAATAACTGAAAATAAACTAACAGGACACGTATAAAAGTTGTAAAACTTACGAATATGAATCGTATAACCGCTTCCGTAACCAGCCACACTAACAACCCTCCTAATTGAAACCAAAACAAGTAAGTCCGCCTAAGTCCCTCCCACAACACACACGATTGGTCCAGGGAAAGGGACGGTCCGCTTAACTTAAATTCTATTGGTTTAGTAAGCTGTCGATCAAGACAAAGACGCGGCTGGGTGTGTCAGATGCAGTGAAGGTACCTGGATGATGCAACGATACAGTGGCTTCATATTTACATGATTATGATCTTTATTTTGACATTTGCGTGTCAAACTAACTGTGTCATTTGTACTTTTCACCAGGTTAGATCTTAATAAGGTGTGAGAGAATTGTACAAACATGCATACAACATTAAAACAGTCTGCAACTAATGACACATAACCCTGCACAATACAAACTCCATACGAACCGAAACTATACAAAATAAAGTTTAGTTAAAACAAAGATCACTTCAATATTGTGTGTATTGTGTCTTTCCAGTAAACATTTCCTCACAACAGGTGGCGATCAAATACTACATAACACAACAACACACTCGTCAAATAAAACATAAGGATTCGTATTAAACAACCATAACTAGAGCTTATTAATCATATGAAAGAGGTGAGGTATGATAAAAATGGTGCCACAAACTAAACTACCTGTCTTATGCTCAGATTTACACACATTTTATTTTAATTTTGGTGTCAGCTTTTTTTGTTCATATAGAATTGGAAGGATGAGAAAACATAGCCGTAAGTAATATTTACATTGCTCATGATAATATTAAAAGCTACATTACAAATGTTTACATTAAAAGCCAACATGACTGTGCATTTATGCGACTGTGCGTTTTTAATGCACAAATGTCGTTTATGCTTGTTTTAATCAAGATGTGCATGAAAGTATGCGAACACATTATGGTAATCATAGGGAACATGTAGCACACTCTGTATAAATAAAGGGCTAAGAAAATACCATTAAACAAAACATTTTATGAACACAGTTGCTACTCATTCAAATATTTCACCTTTATACTGTGATTTACAACACACTAAATAGTGTATGATTTTAAACGTTACATGCTTGTTTAGATTTCTGGGACAGCGTTGATATTTTTCTTTTTTTTCCGAACAATGATGGTGGCTTCACCCTTAACATCCTTCAGTCTGTCTGAATCAAAGTCCACGAGCAGCTTCCTCAGACCAACACGTGTGGGCTTGAACGAGAATTTAACTGTCACATCCTGACCGGGTGCAATCGTACCACTGCAAGAGAATCACAGACGTACAATGATTTTACTGTCAAACACAGTCTGCATGCTGACGACTGAGGTTAGTGACTAAAAACTCAGAACGAGAATCAATAGCTAATTCAATAGCTGATTAAAGCCAGTTAGCAGCTAACAGGGGACATTCTCAGAATATTGGCTAATGTTCTATAGAAGTTCTCTCAAAGTTCTCAAAATCCATTACTGCAGTAATGTTGGTAGAACATTTTAATGTTTTAAATCACACATAAGAATATAGATCATATATTGTCTGTGTTTTAAAAATTTTTTACAGAATAATGTTCTTACAAGCAAACGTTTGTATAACTTTTAAAATAATGTATTAAAAGTGGCTGATCATATGAAAAATCTGGTATATATATATATATATATATATGTGTGTGTGTGTGTGTGTGTGTGTGTCATCATAATCCTAAAACAACATTCAGATTACATACTGTGTTTTTATTTCCCTTGCTTCAGTTAGCCCCGCCCCCTCCACGGTAAACACGCCCTCTTGAAGGCTGACAGGCAGGGGATTGGTGAAGGAGATGTGTGCTGTTAGCTTCCGTGACACAACTGCTTTTCCAACGATCTGGATAAGAGAAAAACTGTCAGTTAATAAAGCGGTCAGCACTGAGGGACATGGACATCATGCTAGGAAGTTATGCTAGCGTATGCTTCATACGTTGATATGAAGTGTTGGCATTTTTAAGGGGATGTTGATTTCTTGCAGGATGATGCTTTCGTGCTGATCACTGGGTTGAAGGAGTGCTGTGACTCTTATCATGTGATGTTCAGACACACATGCTCCGTAATGATCATACTTGAGTCGCAAAACTTCTTTATAAGCTGTAAAGACACACAAGTATGTACGGCATTCATTGTCACTGATCCAAACACTTCTGCCATATTTAAATATATATAATATATATATATATATATATAAGTCTTTGCATTGGGTTTCTGTTCTACCTTTGCGAGCAGGAACGGTGAGAGAAGTCGTCTTTCTCTGGCACTCTCCCATGTCAATACTATTGTAGGTGACTGCGTTGGTAGTGACAGTGAGCTGTGCGTCTGTATCTTCTCCACCAGCATTATACACCTCTATGAACACATCAAAGTCTGTGCCATGGATGGCTGGAGCGTGTTTGATGAAGACCTCCAGCTGTCCTAAATCTTCACTCTGTTGAGCCACTTGTCTTCCTGCCTTGTCATAAACCTCTCTCTCCTTCATTGAGCCTGCAGTGAGATTACTCCTCAATAAATCAGCTTTGACAAATATACTTAAAGCTGCCATCTGTAACTTTTGCCTGTTTGAAACAAAAATCGCAAGCTATACTTTTCATTATATATGCTGAAGGCAAATGAAGTCAATCAAAATATAAATCAATAATATACACTTGGAAGGTGATTGTGATGTACTTGCTTAAAAATGTATTTTTTTATACGTTAAACAATATGGATTTCAGCTTATAAATATATTTCAGCATGTTTTCAGTATAAAAAGCTCAGCACAATTTTGGAGGTTACCTTCAGGGTATTTGTAGTTTGCAGTAATGTCCTCTCTGAAGTCTCCATATACACTCTTGGTGCTGATGTTCCGCCCCACTGTTTTGCTGTTTTGGGACACTTGGAGTCGTTCCCCATCTGGATGAACCATCCAGATGACCAGATCTGCGTTCACCTCGGAGAACACGAACGGAGTGTCATACTTCAGTCCCAGCTCTCCCTCTTTGACTGCATGGACCGGACACGGGCCACAGCAGAACACACCTGTTAGAACATGGCAGAGATCACGACAGAGTGCTGAGGGGTGTGTGCTGTGTGCTGTGGTGTGAGGGCTACCATCACTCCTTTCCTGAGGTGTGGGATCTAACACCTGCCACCCATCATAACCTTCAGGAAGATCTTCTCGTGTCATCCAGCTCTCCACCCAACAGTGATAATTCCTGCAATAAAAGCAATGACGCTCATGTCAGGGACTCCCCGAAGGGAAATAATATTGCTTAGAGGCTGTGCTTTCATAACTCAGAATAATTATTATTGGTGTTACTGGAGTTATCATTTATATGTAAAAACAAAGCTACATAAATAACATTTTTAATAGTAAGATTTTTGTGCATAGTTTTAAAGATTGTGACTATCTCTCATGACTCTTCAGAGGAATTGAGAGATTCCTGAGATCTTTTCTGTGAGTGATCTCACCAGATTGTGTCCCTCCTGCCTTCAGACACACTTTCAAGCTGGTCATTCACCAGGTGATCCACAGTGAGGTTGGCATCAGTGTCATGAGCAGATGAGTAGTTAGTGATACATCTGCTTGGAATGCCAAGACATCGCAGGACTGGGAAAGGTTACAGGGCAGACACAGGGCGCATCATGTGGATATTTACAGTAGTTTATTGGTGACTGTTATGAAGCTGCTGCTTTCTCACCTGTGCAGGCCACACCTGTGAAGACCCAGCACTGGCCGTAGCGCACCATCTGTCCTCCAGTCTCACTCCAGCGCCTCAGTATGGGCACACTGCCAGTCCAGCGTGTGGGTGCCACTCCATCACTGTATTCTCCATCCCAGCGCCCGGATACCACTCCCCGGTCATCATTAGCATTCACCTATCAGTGCACAGTACACAGACTCATTTGCATAAACACACCCTTTGTAAAGTAAAGGGTCATCTATGTTTGAAGCATGATTATAAAGGGAAAAAGAAACTGGCTCACCATGGCAGTAACAGTTCTGCTGACATAAACCGGACACGCTCTGTTGCTGATGTCCATCTCGGAATTCTTCAGCGCTGCAGGTGAATTGTCCAGAATTTCAAAGCAAATATCAACTACGTCTTTTTCAAACTGTTTGGAAAGAAAACACCATAAATATAACAGAGCTGTTTTCATGTCCCCTATCCAAAAGCCATTAGTACTGATGACTATACAGTAGCATATGTTTTAAATGCTTGTCCCCAGGACAAAATGCAGGTGGGCTGGTGTCCCCTCAGAGCATTCTACGTAGTGTAACCAGAAAAATGTGCTGTATCAACCAACTTTACTAAACAAATCATGCTGGTTGACTAGCTAGTGAGCATGCAGCAGCTTTTGCCTTCACCACTTCACCTGCTAAATAGAACTAATCAGCATAAACCACCCGCTGGTTGATTTTTTTTTTTTAAATCACGCCTTTTTTTTAATTTAGCACATTCCGACATTTCCAATCTGTTGAATCAATTTTTTCCTTCCATTTCTGTTTGACTGAAGGGGTTACAGGCTGCTGTTTGTGTCAGAAATGTCTGACACCTCCAGAGAGAGACAGCGATTACCCAGCAGACAAACCTTCTGTGGCTCTCTTGCCACCAGTCTGTCAGAGTTCACACACTGTCTCATGAGGATTCCACCACCCTGACTATTAATCCTGACAATGTGTCAGTCATTTCAGGTCACGACAGAAAGGCCACTGACCACCATACTGTTAAAACAGACTCTGCTGCGCGTGTGTGAGTGCATGTGTTACCTGTCCATAGTTCCAGGACACAGTGGTGATGTCATCCCATGAGCCCTGGTACAAGATCCCGTTTTCATTTAACACAAACTCCTGCAGCTGCTCCTCACTGGGGAGATACACAGAGTCCTCTATAGAAAAAATACACAATTGTGCTTTAATGTAAAACGGATCAGATAGTATATTTATTAGATGAAAAAGTGGCCAAACACTTCCACATTAGAATAGCCATCATGGTTGTTTTTGACCTAAACAAAGACAGAATTTTTGTTTTTTGTAAACTGTTCCTTTAAATAATCCCCTCACCTTTGCACCAGGGATTGAAAAGCAGGTAGAAGGTGTGAGACTCGGTCTGCTCCAGAATCTGGCCATCAGCTGAGAGCAGAACTACAGTCATGTGGTAAAAGCCCACAGGAGCGTCAGCAGGGCTGTGGAGGGTCAGCATCAGCTCACCCTGAGCGTTACGCCGGCTGAACCACCACTGCCCATGATTCTGCTCCTCTGACACCTTCAGCACCACTTCATTATTCTTACCTGTAACACACAAACATTTGACAGTTTAATTCTACAATTTTGAGAATCATTCACAAAATTCCCCACAAAACAAAACACATGCTCTGTTGTTGCGCCTTTGTAGTATTAAGATTGTAGTGAGAACGTTTTAAGATAATATAAAAAATATATATATATATATATATATATAGAGAGAGAGAGAGAGAGAGAGGGAGAGACAGAGGGATTTCATTCATTTAAGATGAACTAAACTTTGCTGTAAAATTGTAGATTATTCTGAAAGAGGGACTAGAATTGTCACAGTGTTGCATTTTCTGTTTGGTTCGGTTCGGTTCACTTGCACAGGTGTAAATAAACTGTCCTCTCACTGGTCAGAATACACCTGTTTATCTTCCGGGACTCATCCATGCAGACACTTGAGGACTTTATTCTGTTTTATTTGTAGCCATCATTATATTAATTTACCATGTTGAGGTTACACATGTCTCACACACAGACTCACCCAGGTGTAGTATGATGTTGAGCAGCTGATCTGGGGGCTGTGGTGTATGATCAGCACACTGCAGCACCACAGAGAAGGGCTGACCTCTGCGCACCAGCAGACGCTCTCTGTCCATCTCCTCTGTTCGGTGAGCATGGTTATTTTCATAACACTGCAGATCTAAACCGCTCAGTATAGCTGCACATGAAAGACATCAAATAACACTTTTAGAAAAATACACATATCACTGAGCCTTGAATTTAGGCCTTGAGACTAAGCCCTCTTAATCCACAACATCATGTATTTCATGTTACTCATGTATACTCTAAATACTATTTAAATAACACAGGAGTTGTAATTTGTACTAATAGCTGCATACAACATAAAAGTTATAGAATTTTCATTGCCTCCAACATTTCAGTCGAACCTGCTTAGCATTACTGGCTTCTGTGTTTACTTTTGTTATTATGTTATGATGTATGATATATTATGTTACTTTTTTTGGTCTCATTACAAGATGAGTTATAAAAGCTCTGATCTCAGAAGGAGGTCAGATAGAAGACCAAACAAATATCACAATCAACGCAGAAGCCCAAGACCTGCTTCCACATTTGTCCGCACAACACACAGCATTTTAACTGACTCACACCCACCAAGCAACAATAGAATGAAACTTTAGTATCACACACGGTTAGGTGTTAAAGTGACTTACCATTATGGTTGGCCATTGGTGGACGCCTCTTACAAATAATCAGTGAGGTATTTGTAAAAGTCTTGCTCCTGATTCTTGCTGTAAATTTCAGTGGTTTTCCAGGAGAAATGTCTACCTTCTAATACCTTTGCCTCTTAGGGTCCTTTTATAATGACAGAGGCTACGCCCCTTGACACCCCCACAAGATCTCTGTCATGTGCTTTGCCCTTTTCTGTCACTTTCCTGCTCGCTGTATAAGACACACCCTGACTCACACATACTCTCGGTGGCCCCCATGACCTCCGACATCTCACACACATACAAGATCCTCATGCGGCCAGAGGTGCAGGTGTGTGTACAGAGACGGATGTCTGTGTGGATATATATGCATACGCAGACACTGCTCATCACTGCTCTTTATGGAAAACGAGTCACGGCTTTAGAATTTACTACAAGCCGCATCATTTCTGGAACCACCTTAGTGCTGGAACCTGTGCTTCAGGAAGAACATACAGAGAGAGGCTGGGATAACTTGTGCCTCCATAAATCAACTCCACCTCAATTTAAAAATACTTTGATTTTAGTAATGGGACAAAAGTCAAGTGAAATGAATGGGTCAACATGTTCAGAGCTGTGACTTATATGTTAGATTTAAATAGACATTATTTTCTGGCATTCTAAGTCAGACATTTCAGGATATTTGTTTTTGTATTTTATATTATATCAACAGCAGGGATGCAAATGAGTTTATAAGATGCCTTATAAAACACTGACACTGACATTTTACTTAAAGAACATTTCAAAACTATTGAATCAAGTAATTGTTTAGTCCCCAAACCTTCTGATTTAAAACAATGATTAATTATTAATAAAAAAATGGATTAATTAATTAATTAATAATAGATCTCTAGTTTTCTTGCAGGCTGTTTAATTTGAAATAAAACAACGTGATAGGTGATTATAATGTGTACAGTGTCATTGAGTGATATGAACTGGCTGATGTCAGAGGTCAGAAGATCAGTGGGTGGGAAGTGAAGAAACAGCTGACATAACTTCATGAGATATTTCCCTGCGGATTGTGGAGTTAATTAAATTCCATTAAGCGTCCTCACCGACGAACCATTAACAACTGGGAGTCAAATAGATCATTAGAATTCTCTTTCCTAAAATAAAGTGCTGTTGTATTGTCTGGAGTGGAAATAGATTAGAACAATGAGTTATTCATCAGCGGATTCTCACCGTGCTGCTACATTACTACAGCGCTGCTTGACCCCACACACACACACACACACACACACACACACACACACACACACAGAAGGCTCTCTGTTTTGCTGATATAGTCTGAAGCAATACTGTACCACACCTACAGGTGGAGAGATGTGTTTGCATGTGTGACACTGAGCTGAGTAATGCTGGAACAGACAGATTCTCAGAAAAAAACCCGGATCATCTCTTCCGCAAAATAAGCCCAAAAATGAGCAGCACAGTGCACATCTTGCTGTGAATGAATGCTGCTTTCTCATTGGTGGTTTAGCTGCTGTTTATGATGCATCAGTAAAGGGACATATCATCAACATGTGTATGTTCAGAGATTCAGCTCCTTCCAAACTCCAGGACAATACAGAGTCCGGCTGGCTCCTGTAAACTTCCAGCCTCAGAACAACTTAAACTAAGACACATTTATGGATTTGAGCAGATGTGTGTAATGTAGAAATATCTAAGAATATTTGCAACTGCTGTTTGCTGCGTGTAAAGCACTGTTCAGTTCCGGGTTCTGGGTTTAAACATCATGTTCATGACATAATATTACATTCTACACTGTACTGGCCACTGTTTACGACATTTACTCAAGCCATCAAATACTTCAAACATCTTATACAAATAAATGTTGTCTATAAACATACAGTATTTTGTATTTTTAGGTATTACGTATATTACGTAATTGTAATCTTTCCAAACGCGACTCAACGTGTCAGGATGGCCGAGCGGTCTAAGGCGCTGCGTTCAGGTCGCAGTCTCCCCTGGAGGCGTGGGTTCGAATCCCACTTCTGACAACAAACTTTTTAACTACACTATAAAATGCACTGGAGCGCCCCCACCCGTCCACCTCTTTTATAAAGCAATTTACCTTACCTTTACCCTACCTTTAAAAAACCTGTACACCTCGCGGAGAACATACAGCAAACCATTAATACAACAATACAACTGCTCACATTAAAAGCGTTAGATGTGGTGCAGCTGAATAGATTTTGACATCTGTTGTTTGTTATGCAAAACAGTATATGTAGAGGATGAGTGCAGGAAGAACAGATATCCACGTTTATTGTATTCATTTTCTCTCTCACAACAGGAAGTGTGAGGATTCTTATTTTATTACACTTACACGAGTTTTTATTACACCAGGGTCAATGTGCACATAGGTTTGTGGAGTGAGAGAACGAGCGAGGGAGGCTGACATAATGTATGTGTGTGTGTGTGTGTGTGTGTGGGAGAGAGAGAGTTTATCTGTTTAGGCTGAATTGCTCGAAAGGCAACACCTGCATGTCTCCTCTGAGGTTCATGATCTTCATGTCTTTAAGTGTCTGTCTTTTATACTAAGAGGAAATGGCAGACTTTCCCGGGAAGGTTAACACTCAGACAAGCTCAGCTGAACCTCAGAGAACCTTTGGAATTCCATTTAATGTTGATGTGAACTTTGTGAAGAGCATTCCTGGAATCTTACTTCTGCTGGAGATTGTAAGTGAGAGACAGTCAATTATGTTGTGTGTGTATGCTGCACTTTTCATGGTATTACAGATCAATTATAAGTTTGAGTGTTTTATACTTTTAGTATTTTGTTCTTTGTGGAACCGTGACTATCTTTGATTGTTTCTCAGATAATGTGTGATGTTAGAACTGAAGGAAATGTGTGAAACCTTTTGAAACAATGTGAACGTTAGTTGTGCTCTGACTGAGCCCCCGGCCGGTGTTGCTTGAACAGTTCATGCACTCGGGGTTTTGGTCAATATTTAATAAAACTATTAGATATTTTGTTAACTTTATAACTAAAGATGGCTCTTAACACCTAGGCAATGTTTGCACATCTAGGCAAGTGTTTGTGTAGAGTATAGATTCATATTGTGCTTGTAAGTGTTTCTACACAAAGTTCAGCTAAAGCACACGTTTAGGTTCAGCTGTACTCAACATGTTTCATGTAACATTCAGATACAGACATGAAATGAACTAACAACTGAGCAAGAACTGAAACTGTATCATAGTGAGCAAACAACTAGCTGATTATATTGTGTATATATGGTTTCTGTTTGGCTGTATTTATAAAGTTGATTGCTTTATCTTCTTAGAAGCCACTGGGCCAAATTCCCTAACAGCTCTCATTTGAATACATACATGCACAACTGAGACAACAATGAAACATTTATGAAAACAGCAAATATAAATGTAACAGGCAGTTTATAGAATACTGAGATGTTCCTGGTCTTGCTCTGAATCAGGTGTGTTTGTTGGTCAGATGTCTTTTGTCAGACACATAAACAGAAATGAGAGACCTCAACCAAATAAATAATTGATTATTAACCTTTGATATTCGTTGTACAAATGAAGCCCGCTGGTACCGTTCCTAAAAGACACATCAGTGATACACGTGGTTACAGGGTTACGCTTCTGACTGTAACACATTCACACATTTATTATTCAGCTGGCAGATGTATGCAGACACTTACAGTGCATCTCATATGAACAACAACACCAGCGTCATGCTCTACCAGCTGATTCAAGAATACATTTATCATGCAGCTGCTAGTGTCCTGTAAACTGACATGGGTGTTATTTTTGTGATGTGTGCTGTAACTCAGAGATTGAACATGTGGTTTCTCCATCACGTCTTCAGCTTGTTGGGTTACTGGTGTGGGCACTGATCGCCAGCACTCCCTACACTGTGATTGCTGCCTATGGCTGGGTGATGTTTGTCAGTGTGACACTGTGGCTTTTAAGCATCACACTGTTCATCCTGCTGTTGCTGACCCTGGATCAGAAGTTACCCTCAATGCCCTGGCCCTTGGTGGTGAGACTCGCTTCTCCTACTGCCCAAAATCTTTTTTCCTTTTTGTCCTGGTAATGTTCTAATATTTGTATTTCTCTTCATCTTTCCTTTGTAGCTCTTGGTGTTCTACACAGTTGCAACTGTTCTGTATGTAACAGCCTTTTTAGCAGATGCAATATCGGTCCCGGGCCCATATTTCATTCATCATAGTCATCTGGGGGCTTCTGCAGTAAGTCCAACAAAACACACACACACACACACACACGCACACACACGCACACACGCGCACACACGCGCACACGCGCACACGCGCACACACGCACACACGCACACACACACATGCTGGAAGAATTTCAACAGAGCCGTTTTGAGGTGTGACCTACAAAGCAAAGACTTATCAGAGCAACTCCCACTGATTACAGCATGGAGTCACATTGCTCACGCAGGTCAGGTGATCTGGACATTAACAACACACTGAAAATCCAGAACTAGAGGAACAGAAACACACACAGGTTTTTTGGCTGCCTGGGAAATGCTGATTGGCGCTGTACTGTTTTCAGCAGATGATGTTAAAGCATTACATACACATGAATTGTATAAAGCATGTTTCATCACTGGCATATAGTAAAATACACGATTTGTAAAAGCTGGCTAACCTATAATACTGTCCGAGAGAAATGATCATCATGATAGCAGAGGGATTAACAGTAAAGACTGTGATGTATGTTTAATAGGACTTTAAAACCACACGGTCAGAGTCCAGAGTAAATAGAAGCACATGACAAACCTTTAATAGGTGACAGTAATTCTCCATGTGTAAAGTTTTACAGCTCCATATAAAAACTGACAGCAGCTTTAAACCTAGAAATCTGTTCAATAACTAACAAGCCTCTTTACTTGCTATCCAGACAGTTATGTTTGAGGTTTATCTTAAATTAAGAATTACTCACAATCTTTATTATTTATATTTACGCATTAGACAGAACTAGCATCAGTTCTTTTATGCTATGTATTTACAGTCTGTGCATTCAATGGTAATTGAGCCCACAGCCTACAGGTGGTAGTATGTAGGATCTTTATTCATATATTTTTCTCCTTGCAGTTTTTTGCCATAGTGGTCACTCTATTATATGCAGCTAGCAGCTTCTTTGCTTATTTGGGCTGGAGAGGAGATGGACAGAACGCTGCTGCGACCACAGTGCCTGTGTAGATGATCTTCTGATCAACACACTCTCACTGCTCATCCACACAGTTCCTGTGCGAGGAGGACATCACTCTGATGGTTTGGTATCACTGAAATCCTCTCCAGGATTGTGAGAGTGAGGAAACACTATAGACAACAGTAACAGAACTAATATCAACTGTGTGCTGCACAGCTGATGGTTTGTGACGTGGACATTGTGTTTACTAAATCATCACCCCCATACATTCCATAAACTCTTTTTGTTAGATATGTTTACTCATGGCATGTTGTGTATTAAATAATGTAGTTTAACATTGCGTGAACTACACTTCAGAGTGCATAACGATGAATCATTTTAAGCAATTATGATAATTTTGGATCAAATATAATTATAAGAAACATTGCATTTATTTCTTTGATACACACACACACACACTCAGACATGTCTATATACACACCCAATAAACAAATACAAACAACATTCATATACAAGTTGTACTTGTTGTAAAACTAAGTATTATTTAGAACAGAGTTTGTGAGTCCTTCTTATTCTTAATAAGTGATCCGAAACACAGAAAACAGCAGGAAGAAACTTCTAATTAAAACACACCAGAAAGCATTACAAGATCATTTACTTTGGCTCTAGAGATTGTAACAGATCCATCATCAGTGATCCACTAGCTAATACACGGTAATTCTGAATCATTTCTTATGTGGTAAAGTTTCACCTGGGGTCAAGAAATGACTGTCATGTCAGGCACGTTGTGTAATACTCTAATGAATGAATTTCAAAAGCCCTTTTAATTTATGAAGAGATACAATAAAGTGGCAGCTTTGAGCAAACGAAGAGCAAACGAAGAGCAAACGAAGAGCAAACGAAGAGCATCCAAAAGCAGCTCATCGCCTTTAATTATTACAGTTATTACAGCTCTCGACATGAATTACTGCTTGTGCACAGAAGGAAACAAGATATAAAGGGCTGATCCAGACTGAGTCTGGATTTCTTGTAAGATCACGAGAATACTGCTCAAAAAATCATATCAGATAAGTGATTAACTAAAAGTGTCTGAATGTTTAAACATTAACCTATGAAACATGGATTCCTTCTGTCCTGTCATGTTCATCTAGGATTTGTCAGAAAGGAATTTACAATAAATATGTACATTAGGAAATGAGGTAATTATCTGTGTTGACTGATCAAGTTCATTTACATGAGATCTCAGTTTTCATTGGTTCAGCTAGATTGTGAGGTCATGTTGGATGTCAAAGGTGCAGAGGGAGCAAAATTTAAAGACTTTACCACCAGTCCAGTGCTAAGGTCCAGTTCTCAACCCTCCTTTTTCTGTAAACAGAAGATCGGGCAAATAAGTTACTGTCACACACTTTTTACAAGTTTATTGCCTCTGTTCACTGTAGTTGGAAGTAACACACTGACCAAAGATTCATCACAACAGAAGATATATTTAAAAGTTGTTTTATTGCAGCCAAATATGACATTTGAAGCAGAAAGAACAGCTTTTCTCTAAACTAAAACAGATGAATGTCTAATTACATTAAAGCCAATGTTTAACATTATGAGTCCTGTATATTATAGTACAGAAATGAGTACAGAATTATACTTACTGCTCTGTAATCAATGAACTTCTCTTTACAAGCCATAAAGTCAGTAAAAGTCAGCAGCTTGTCAAGAATATCAGACTTCATCTTCGTGGTGTCTAAAACAAAAAGAGACAAATAAATAAAAGTAATAAACTGAAACAGATTTACAGAGTCCAGTCTTGAGCAGTTGTTGTCATTACGCTGTAATGAATTACTGCCTTATGCAAATACCGCCATCTAGTGGTGATTGGTGTACATCACACTAAGAAAACATTTTATTCCTGGTATTCTTCAAACTGTTCCTGGAGGACAATGTTCAGCTAAACACTGTTTCCCGTTTATTTCTCTCAGGTAATCCTGAATATTGTTCAGGTGTGTTTGATGAGGGATTCATTCATACTAACTAGACTGGGCACCTATAACAGGTTGTAACTGCTGTCTAGTCTCTAAAAACACTAATATAACAGTCTGGTAATAACTGGTTATCTATAATACATTTTAATGAAGCACTGCTAATAAATTCATAATGTTAATTGAATATTGTCAGTGCTGAGTTATGAACAACACACACTGGTCTAGTAAGACAGATGATATCATACTTTAGTGAAACTATGAAAGCATCCATGTTGAAAGCAGGAATTCCTTCTGTCAGCTGCTGCTCCAGATGCTATTCTAGGATCTCAATCTGAGAAAGCAAATTTTCATCGCGCACACGTCAGCGTTTCCATCTCTACAAGGGACATAAACATACGGCTGAAAGTGTTACACACATATTCATTAAAACAGATGTATAGCTGAGCTTGTTCTCCTTCGAGTCATCAAACTCCAGGTAATATTTCTCCATGAAAGACTGCTGAAGATGTTGAAATGTAATCTCTGTGATGAGAGATGCATGTGTCCGTTTGAACACAGGAATAACAGTGTTTAAATAGTCTTATTAATGCACCACTTCAAATCAAAAGGAAAACAATACAAAATTATAGTTCAAGAAAAGAAAAAGTATGTTTGGGACATGATGTGACAATAAAACATCGTATTCTTGACTAGATACATTACAGTCACACTTCCATTGAATAATAGTAGGTGACAGTAATGATTTTAAATATTTAATTGAACAACGGATAAATTAATACCCATTATAATATCTTTCATGCTCCAAATTATCATGTCAAATTCTGCATCGGCATCTGATGATCTGGGGAGACAAATTATAACGTGTACATCTGATAAAGTTACACACACGTTGACCCTTCCTCAAAAAAACAAAACTTATTTTGAAACAGCGAAGTCCTCCTCCTCCAGATTCTGCATCTCAACTATTTTCTCGTTGCCAGCCAGCAGATATTCGGCGTTTCATACAAAGTTTAGACAAAGAAGTGTTACAGATCTTTGGATGCAAATGTTGACGTGATAAACCACAGCTGTCACTTTTAATAATTGGCGAACTCCTACAAATCTATAATAAACTGCCAGTTCATACCATTTCAAATTACTTGATGAATTACTTGCTCCCGAGCATCCATCCTAAACCGCCCGAACGTTCCTGCGGAAGTCCTGCTGCTACCACGGCAACATGAGAACGCGTACTTACTTCAAATGTGTCCGGCAGAAACTATATTTATTTTCTTTAGTTCCACCACAGGGCGCAACACAGATTTAGTAAGTGTTAAAAGTTGAAAGAGTTGAGTACTTTGACAAACCACACCAGGAGATACTTTACAGAAAAGACAGGTCAAGTCTGTTTTGATTTAAACACTGACCTGCTTTTATTATGAGGATACAGGAAATCATGTTTGTCATCAGTCAAAAAAGCTTTATTGCCACGACTGTTAGCTTTAACAAGATTGCCAAACAGCATACAGCCCTTTAAGTACTGAAAGATACAATATAGAAAATAAATACGGAGGGGTTAACAAATAAATATATTAAATATATTATAATAATAAATAATATAATAAATATATTATGTTAAAGGGACACGGTAGTAAAACATGAATGAAATAAACAGAATACTGTGGAGAATATATGCTAGATGTCACACATGGACTACATTATGTCTTAAATTGGCTAATATTCATACTACAGCATTTTTTCTAATCAGCTGTATATTCGGCAAAATTATATTCGACTTTTCTCCAGACTCTGTTTCGAAGTAACTTTATTGAATACAGGTTTTATTTTGTGTCACGTACATGACGTCATCGAGCGTCGGCCCGTGACGCTGCGTCTCTTTGTTGGCCCAGCAGCAGCAGCAGCAGCAGCGGCGCGTCTCTTCTGTTGGTGTTTTCCTGCTGCTGGAAAACTGGAGGTGTAGCGAGATAAATAAGTGTGTTATCTGTCCCACTTTATCTGCCAAAGGACAGCCCTCGATCCCCTCTCACCTGGCGTGTCACAGCAGTACACGCCACCCGGTCATGGACTCGGACGAGGGTTACAATTATGAATTCGACGACGAGGAAGAGGAGTGCAGCGAAGACAGCGGTGAAGAGGAGACCGCGGACGACACCCTGGAGCTCGGAGAGGTGGAGCTGGTCGATCCCGTGGTGGCCGGAGGAGAGCGCGACGACTGCGGGGAGACGGGAGGAAGCGGTCTCGGGCCCGGGCAGGATGAGGAAGACTACCGCTTTGAAGTGCTAACGGCCGAGCAGATCCTGCAGCATATGGTGGAGTGTATCAAAGAGGTCAACGAGGTCATCCAGGTAAATGTTTTCAGGCCGTGCCGCGGGGCTCCCATCGCCCCGGATTAACCGGTATCATGAGAGACACCGCTCTGCGAAACGGTGCCCCCGCTGGTCATGCGAGAAAGGGGGAAATTGGGTCAAAAGCTTCAGCTGTCCTTTGAATCATAACCGAAATGAAATGTCAGGAGGATAAAAATATCTGTATGATCGCTGAGATGAAACAGGTTTGCGTAATGCTGCTCTTTCTGCGGCTGTTGTATAGCCACAGGCTGTTTTGAGTAAAACTGTCTCATCTAAGTCAACATGTCTCTGTTCCACCCGCAGTTTGGTTGTTTTGTTTACCCTCACCGGTATTTATATATTAATTTATGAGGAACTGGGTCTTGATACTGTCATATTTCGTTCTGATTGATCAGTACTCAGGATTTGCTTCCTCTGTTTTGTCAACATTTGCGCAACATTATGTTTACATGTTGGTACTGTGAAAAGTAACAACAACAAATGTTTTAGTGGAAGCTGCAGTGTGTTCATACATGTTCTGTTTTGTGTGATTAGAGATGTACTTACATTTGAAACCCTTGTGTTTACTGTCCTAATGTTCAGTCCTGTTGCTACATGGTGTAGGTCCTTGTTCTATAACAGCAGCCTGACATTTGTAAACAAACATCCATTTAGCCAATATACACCTTAGCATGTTTGTGCAAGTTTTGTGTCATTGCCAGGGTAAGGAGAAACTCTGTTGCATATGTACACTGTAAATCAACTGTGTTGTCTTTTATGCTTCAAACTCAACTAGAAATCCGTTGGGCTTTAATTTCTTTAAAAGGTCTTGAAAGGATCTCCAGATAACTAGATGTTGTCACCTGTCAGTAAATATTATCAGTTTACTTCCTAACATATTTCAAATCTATGTATGATTTAAGAGATAGTGGTGTTTGTGACCAGTTATACAACCACTAAATGAAAGCGGAGGGTTTGATACTTATGTATTTAAATATGGGAGACTAAAGATAACTGAATATTAAACCTTTCATACTACAGCTTATATTAATGTCACATCATCATGCATGGTGGTTTGTTTACGTTGTAATCTAAAAACTATTAGACTTTGTGACTTTGTTGTATGTGTTTTTAGTAGTTGTATACAATCTTGCATTGTCAGTGTATTCATTGGCATGCACATCTCTTTGTTGCAGAATCCTGCCACGATCACTAGAATATTACTTAGTCATTTCAACTGGGATAAAGAAAAGCTGATGGAAAGGTAATTGTTCCGTGCCATGTTTTTCCAGTCAGCAAACACAACATTTTGGGAAAAATCGAACGAGTTTCTCTCTGCAGGTATTTTGACGGTAACCTGGACAAGCTGTTTTCAGAGTGTCATGTTATAAATCCCAGCAAGAAGTCTCGGACACGCCTCGTGAACACAAGATCATCTGCACAGGACATGCCATGTCAGATCTGCTATCTCAACTATCCTAACTCGGTCAGTGCCCGCGATGGAACCGTTTTCATTGTCTCTGATTAATCCATTTCCACTGCTGCTGTGCTGATAACTGATATGCAGCCCCCCACAGAATCTGCCCCTGCAGGAAGTCCCCTAAAGTTCTGCAGAACCCCTCAGATCAGTGCAGCAAATGCGACAACCGCAAATTAAAAGAACTGTATTCTGTACAAAGATTTCAGAGGGTGTCGTGAATCTCTTAACAGTGCAGACAGGTTTTGAAGCACATGATGGCTGATGCATTGTGGGATATGCTCAGTGGTGTTCAGTATTATTGTCTATGCATATTATGTTGGGCACTCTGTGCTGTGCACACTTCTTATGAGCTGCTTCACCAGTAATCTCTTTAGTGGATTACTCATTGTATACACAGCAGAGGAGCAGGCGGGTCTTAGGATTTGCAGGGAACATTGAGAAACGCTGTGAGAATGTGTCATGCGTTGTTTTGATCAGCTGTGTCATGAGAGACAGAGACTGTCAGAAAGAAAAGCAGCTGGATTTGAAAACTGTGTGGTTTGTTTATTGCTTTGAAATGTGACTTTGAAGTGTTTCACTGAAACAGCAACCAGAGGAAGTTCCTGTCTCACTGCTCTGCTGTGTGTTTCTCGAGGTTCATTTGAGGTCCACCAAGCAGTTATTTGGCTACATTTGACTGTCATTTGTTTAATATTGCCTCTAAAGACAAGACCTTTAATTGTAGCCATGTCTATCAGATTATTAGGTCATTTAATTGTACCTGATGTCAGATCCTCTGTTCAGTGTTCATGTATTCATTCATAAATCTCACCGTTAGTGTCGTCTTCACTGTGCTGGTAAACTGCATGAGATGAAATTGAACTTGCATCAGTCCTACCACAAATATTAAGCTGGTTTTTACATGCTCTCTGTTGCCCTGAGACTTAGAGGAGAATCACACACACAGACCAAAGACATGACACAGAATAGATCATCAGAGTGGCTAATCTTTGTACGATCCTTACCTGGGCCAAAGCAACTGTCCTGTTGGCTGTATCAACCCGTTGAAGAGAATGAGGCTCATTGCGTTTCCATGGCTAAATAAAGGCACATCTGTTAGCTGGGATTTGTAGATTTGATGTGGCGCAGTGCTAGTTCATTCAGATAAAAGTTCTGGAATTGTTCCTGTAACTGGTAGAGCAATGTGTTAGCAGCACGAAGGTTGTGGGTTCGAATTCCCAAGGAACACACATACTGATTATATGTATATTAATTAAATGTACTGTAGGTTGCTTTGGATAAAAGCATCTGCCAAATGCATGAATGAGTTGAATGTGCTCACTGTTATAAGACTACTCTGAGCACACTAAAAAGACGTTACAAAAAACTGCAGCTCATGAAATACTGTTTGTAACATCATAACATGCTTGTTTTATTATGTGTAACCTCTTTAAAACTATGGTTTGGTTTTGGTGTTTTTTTTTTGCAGTACTTCACTGGTCTGGAATGTGGGCACAAGTTCTGCATGCAGTGCTGGGGCGATTACTTGACCACCAAAATCATAGAGGAAGGGATGGGGCAGGTATATACACACAACTTCTAGATCACCGAATGAACTTCCTGCTGACTCTTCAGTGCACAGCAACATGCCACTCCATTGGTTTACACTATGCTTTAATGCTATGTGACAAAAAGTCACGAATGTTTCCAGAAACATTCGTGTATGTTTGTTTATTTATTTAACAAGCTGAGTTTCCAGATTTGAGCGCCGTGCAGCTCATATGACAGCATTAACAGTCTGTCAGTGGAGTCTGTGATTGGCTGATGTAAATCCTGCAGCTATTTAGTATTTTTCTGTGTTTTGCTTGTTTCTCTGGCCTGTTGTAACACAAGCCCGTTTGTTTCCATTCTAGACCATTTCCTGTCCTGCTCATAACTGTGATATTCTTGTGGATGACAACACAGTCATGTAAGTGTTTAAGAAACAAATCACTGAGTTAAACACCGCACCCTACAGAAGAGTCGCAAAACACAGCACCCTACAGAAGAGTCGTAAAACACAGCACAGAGTCCCTCAGAAGAGTCGTAAAACACAGCACAGAGTCCCTCAGAAGAGTCGTAAAACACAGCACAGAGTCCCTCAGAAGAGTCGTAAAACACAGCACAGAGTCCCTCAGAAGAGTCGTAAAACAGCACAGAGTCCCTCAGAAGAGTCGTAAAACACAGCACAGAGTCCCTCAGAAGAGTCGTAAAACACAGTGTTGTTATTTTAATACCTTTTTTAGAATGTATACATTTGAAACCTTTTTAGTTATTTTTGTTTACTGGCATTAAATTCAACATCAAGTCAACATTACAGTGTGTGAAAATATACCTTTCAAATCCGCAAAATAAGCAAATGTCAACAATGATGTCATAAATGTAGCTTGTTTTGCTCAAGCTTTGTTAGACCACACCCTACAGTCATGAAGGTTTCACCTGAGCTGTGTTGTCTGAGGTCAGCAGCTAGAGTTCACGCTGAGCCAGAAGTGAGACACTGTCATTCTGTCTCAATAGCAGCTTGAGTAACTTCCTGTCAGTTCAGTTAGATTATTCTGGAACTGCACAGCTGTCTTAACCCACATATTATATCCCTGCTGCTTTAGTGATGCAGGTACGGGATTGTGTTGGCTTGATGTATTATAAATGTCTGTGTGTCATGATGTAAATATTTCTGAATTCTTGTCTCAGGCGACTGATTACAGATTCAAAAGTGAAGCTGAAGTACCAGCATTTAATAACCAACAGTTTTGTAGAGGTAAGATTTCATTCGTGTTTGTTTCCTATTGCTGTTAAACAGTGAAGTCCAAACATTTTTGGCCACATTGAAAATCCGGTTCCATATAAACCTGAAAATAAATAGTTTGTTCACTTTCAGTGTTCAGGATTTTAGGATTTCTAGATCACTAATCAAATGTAAGCAAATCTGTGATTGTGTGCATTTCATTTTCACCAGTGGAGGGTTTTGGATCTGACTGTATATTTAACTCTGACATGTAACTGGTGATAGTTTAGTTTATCTTTGCTCAGCTGAATTTCTGGACTGGATTCAATCAGCAATGATTGATCATTTAGTGGTTGCAGTTAAGTGTCTTTATTCTGATCCTCCGCAGTGTAACCGACTGTTAAAATGGTGTCCGGCACCTGACTGTCATCACGTCGTCAAAGTTCAGTACCCAGACGCCAAACCTGTACGATGCAAGTGTGGCCGTCAGTTCTGGTAAGACACTGATCTGCTGATGAGATCAGATACTTTAGGAGCCTGACCTGAGATCAGGTTCAGGGCTTCCACCAGCTCAGAAATGTCCTGTCAGGTCACTGAGACACGAGAACACAGGAGACTCCGTCCTTACATGGCATTAATAACCATTTCCAGTTATCACAATTACCTGTATGAAGCCGTTTTTCTGCTCCTCGAGTTTCAGGAGGTGGGGAGTCATCATATAGCTGCTGGTGTCCACCTCTTGTGTCCTGCCAGCTGCAGTACACACACATCATTGATACTGTATTATTCCTAAACCTCAGAAATAACTGTACATGATTTGTAAGCGACACATTCCTCACTGTATATATTGTTCTGAGGGATTCCAGTGTTAGAAACCAGCAGCTGATGTTTTAGAGGCCCAGACTTTGGGCCTACCAAACCTTCTTACAAGGTTTACACTTTAACATGTATGGTCTCCTACGATGTCTTAGTTCAGAGAAACTGGCCAGTTTTATCAAATGTAGGTTGTACATTTGAAATGGAGGAAATTGCAAGACAAAGACTAACTGTTCAAGAATTGTTTGGGGGTCTAAAAGTGATTATTGTGTAATGTGTGTGGATGAGAGAATGATCATGTTTATTGAATTCATCTGCAGCTTCAACTGTGGAGAAAACTGGCATGATCCAGTCAAGTGTAAGGTATGTGTGTTCATGATCTCTGATGTTTAAGGCCAGCTGGAATTGCACAATGTTTTTCTAGCAATGGTGTGTGTGTGTGCCAAACGTTTTTTTTGTTGTACTTTTTTGTTTTTGGCAACAACCATGGATCATACTTTCCAGTCAATAAACCCTTGTGTATGAAGTTTCTCTACATTAATGAGAACTCCAAAAGCCTCTATGCAAAACACTCACTCTGTCCTAAACACAACTGAGTTGCTTATTTATAACATGAATGGTCATGATGTAAAAGATAACGGCACATGTTAAGAGTGGAAACTGCAGGTGTGTCAATGAACAGAAAGCCGTCAGCCTGACACCTGTCCAGCTCATGAAGAGACTCTTCAGAGAGTTCTTGTCGTGTTCCTGTGGGGGTATTTTTGGCAAAAACAAAGAAGGCTTCCAGTCCCTTGTGCTTCTCTTATGGGGATTACAGTCATTGTCTATTGAGAGAGATCATTAACCCTTCATTAGCATCACTGCAGTATCTGCTGTTGTTTTGATATGAATATTCTGTGGCATGAATCCATAATTTTTCACCTCCTCATCTTTCACTTGCTCTCACGCAGTGGTTGAGGAAATGGATAAAGAAATGTGACGACGACAGTGAGACGTCAAACTGGATCGCAGCAAACACGAAGGTCAGCGTTTAGACTCGCTTTGATGTGCTCCGTCTTTCCCTGTGTCATGTGACCTGTAAGAGTAACGGCCATCTTTCTGTTTCCTGTGTGACAGGAATGTCCAAAATGCCACGTCACCATCGAGAAAGATGGAGGCTGTAACCACATGGTCTGCCGGAACCAGAACTGCAAAGCAGAGTTCTGCTGGGTCTGTCTGGGCCCCTGGGAGCCGCACGGATCTGCTTGGTAGGTCCACATCTTATTTCAGCTCACTGGTCTTCTCTGGTGGACTCTCAAGTCAGACGACTGTATTTATTTTGAACTCATTGTGGTTGACTTGTTTTAGGCAGAAAGTTGTGTTAATTCAGTAAGAATGGTTCTGTGGTTGATTCATTAATAGAACAGACTTGTAAAAGTCATACGTTTCTGATCGCAGTTTGAAGGACGTGTTGTTTTGCTGCTCACGGCCCTTTTAACGAATCACATTCGATTTAGATTGCCTGATCTGAATCTGATTTCTGTGGTGCTGTAGATTGATCAGTGGCAGAGCACCGCACAGCAACAATGCTGTAGGAAACATTCCTGTTTGGCTGCCAGTTTAGAAACATTGCTGCCAGCATGTTTGCCGTGAGTCTTGCTGCTTATCCTGATTTAATGTGGGTTGCCAGTGGCTCTAAAGCTGGACAAACAGTGGAGGAAAGAGTTCAGAACTTTCATGTTGGTGTTCCAGAATACACCTGAATATATAACTGAATCTACATCTTAATGATGTAGCTTAAGATAAATGAGATGTTTGTTTGCTGAACTCTCCCCCAGAAGACCGAAATGCTGCTCGTAACATCTTTTCCCAAATCAGCCATTACATGCCTGTATAATCAACAGATCCCATCTAAACCAAAGAGCTCCAAGACAAGTTTATCCCTCCTTCTGTTCCATGCAGTCATCTCTGCTGTTCATCACGTACAAACAGCTCATAGGAGAGAAACTCACTCAGCTGGGAATCACTGATAGTCAGATGTTCCAGTAATGGGGCTGCTGTTTTTCCCAGTGTGCCGCCTGTGTTCCAGTTTCACAGCATGTTTAAAAACAGTGTTTTTAATGCCTGAGATATCATTGACAAATAAAAACTCATTCTTGAAATATGTTTTACTCAAAGGTACAACTGTAACCGTTATAATGAAGACGATGCCAAAGCAGCGAGGGATGCGCAGGAGGTAAATGTAGCAGTCCATCCACGCTGGTGTTTGCAACAAAGCTGCATGCAAACTATCTTATTTGCATAATCATGGTATACAGTTAACGCATAGGTATTTAAATTGACCTATAGGGTTTGCATCAAAGCGCAGTGCATTATGTTAACGCTGTGCTTGTCTTTGCGTGTCGTGCAGCGTTCCCGCGCAGCCCTGCAGCGCTACCTGTTCTACTGCAACCGCTACATGAACCACATGCAGAGCCTGCGCTTCGAGCACAAGCTGTACGCGCAGGTCAAGCAGAAGATGGAGGAGATGCAGCAGCACAACATGTCGTGGATCGAGGTGCAGTTCCTGAAGAAGGCCGTGGACGTGCTGTGCCAGTGCCGCTCCACGCTCATGTTCACCTACGTCTTTGCCTTCTACCTCAAGAAGAACAACCAGTCCATCATCTTTGAGGTAAACTGCTGATACTGAGAGTTAACTTTGGTTCTTGATTTACAGTTGCTTTCTGCTTTCAATGCTGGTCGGTCTGTTTGCACACAGAATAACCAGGCGGATCTGGAGAACGCCACAGAGGTGCTGTCTGGATACCTGGAGCGAGACATCTCGCAGGATTCTCTGCAGGACATCAAGCAGAAAGTACAAGATAAATACAGGCAAGTGTACAAGTGTCACCTTGTAACGTGTCTCTACAAGCAGGGATTGCATGTCACAGATGCAACACAAAACCACAGATGCCATCATTCCAGATGATTTGCATGTTAATCACAAGTCATTTTGGTTAGGATTTGAACTCATGACCTTGATGTTGCTGGCACTCTACTGGTTGAGATGATTCAGACTTGTTGTGAACAGGCTTTTTGTGATGTTTGTGTGTGCAGATACTGTGAGAGCAGACGGAGAGTGCTGCTGCAGCACGTACATGAAGGCTACGACAAAGACCTGTGGGAGTACATCGAGGACTGAGGCCACACCTCCACACCACAGACTGTCGGAGAGAAACTCCGCCCCTAGAGTGCTGATGTGCGATGAAAAGGGGGCAGCACACGTCTCTGCTGCCTCTCCTCGGCCAGCCGCATCGCTTCATTTTCCCAGAGTTTTGTTTCACAAAAAGCATAAGAGTAAATTATATTTAAATAAAAAGTTAGACTATTATTAATAAAATCTTACATGTTCAACAGTATTGTTAGCAGCGTGACACGCAAGACTGATAAATACAACAAAAAAGCAAAATATCTTTGTGTTGCTTGCATTGTAAAATCTTACCCAAAAAACACTTTTTCCTTAGTTGTGTTTGTGAACGCTTTCTGTTTGACTTTATTTTATATCATCTTTTGTTGTGTGTGAAGAAAGGACTTTATTTTCAAAATGGCTTTAGTCATTCTGACCATGTTTGCTGCACGTGGCCGGATCTGTTTGGGTTGCTGAATGTTGATTGGTTGATTGCACAGAGGCGACTTCTACGTGAAGAGCGATAGTGGAACTGAACACGCAAAAAAGAGAGAAATAAATCAGTATTTTTTCAATGTGTAAATAATGCATATGCATGGAAGTTAAAGAGTAAGAGTGTGGCATGTGTTTGCATCATTTAAAAAAAAAAGATATTTATCTTTATAGAAAAATGTATATTTGCTGTGTAGACTGAGTGTCTTTCCCTATCTTGGGAGGTCTGGACAGGACGCATGTCTAACATGAGTCCGTGTCTCTCCCTTCACTTCCCTCTTGCTCCAGGGACTGAGCAGAAATACATTCTGCAGAATGAAGCAGATCAGGCCAAGCTGTTGCATTCTGTTTTACAATGAGCTGAATTCTCGAAATGTTTTGGGACTTCTGGCTTTATGGTTGGAGGAAAAGGGGATAGTATAATTTTCGCTGCTTTTTCCAAGAGTTAAAACTTTTAAACAGTGGTTTACTCTGCTCTGCCTCTTTTGCCGTTATTGTCCTCTTAGGTGGATTTTGTGTCATAATATAACTTTAAAAGCTAGGTGAATAATTTTCGAGAGCCAAATTGAGTGACATTCACTCAGATTTTATATTTTTCTTTGTCTCTCTGAAGTTCATTCTAATTTTTAGGCCCGGCTTGAGGCTCTGTCTCAGCAAGCACACAGATGAATTTTAAGTTACGGGCTTGTTGAACTGCTCTTGCTCGCTGTGTGAAGTTTCCTGATTGAGCCATTGACAAACAGGGTTAGCCATTTTCCAAGAGAATGACTTTTGCACATTGCAGAACTAGTAGTCAGAACCCACAGTAATCTCTGCTGTGTCATTTGAGACTCCACACTGCTTTAAAATTCATTCTGGTGTAGAATAGTTGTACATTTGCACCTGGAACAGTTTCCAAAGGGCCCTTTGAGTCACAGTGTGGTTTGCAGAGAAAATATGGTGTGACCTTTGTCCTGTGATGTCAGAATGTACCGGTTGGGTCTGGATACACCATGACCGTCACTGAAACACTGAGTCCCAGTCCTTGAGAACGGGGGTGGGGTTTGGGAATAGACACCGGTATTGCAGATTGACTTGGAGAAATAAAATGACACCAAAGTGTCCATCTCAAACAGATGACTTGCTTTCGGGTCAGACGGCTGAAAGTACAACTGTTTGATTCTTCAAATGTGCTTAATAAATGTCCGTAATGCATTCTCTGTTTGGAAATACTGTCACTGAAACAGCAGTTTCCATGTGTTTCCCTAGTGATCTTTTTGCGTTGTGTATGAGTGATCACTGTTTGTTTTCATGCAAGTCATTGTAATGCCATGGCTGAGTGCTGACATGGTCTTCCAGGGAAACACAATTTTGACTACTGAATGAGCTACAGGTTTCATACAAACATAATGCAGAACATTTAAGGAGAATCTGGGGTGGGGAGTTTAGTGGACCTTTCGAAGACCCCTTTAGCTTCTATTTGAACACACAGTGGAGACGGCAAAACCATGACAGTGTTGTACTTCCCCTTTACGCAGCTTTAGTTTGACACACTCCCCCTCAGGTGACTTTGCCTCTCAGACATTTATTTGATCGTGTTTGCTAGTTCAGAGAATCCAAATTTATCATTCACAATAACACAAAGCAGCTGCTCTCAGTTTGTTGAGACGTCCAAAAACTTTGAATACTTTTTTACATGTCTTTTCTTTATGCTATTAAAGTTTTGATTTCATATATACATAGTGTACAAATGTGTAAGATAGTAGTTGTTTGTTTTGAAGAAAACATTAAAGTGCAACATTTTGCAAACGTTCTTTAGTTCGTTTTTGCCTGGGATTTAATCAAAACAGTTTCTTATTGCCTCAGATTGTTTTTAAGTCACTGTTTATGCTTTAAATAAAACAGGTTCTCATTCAAAAGATAATACAGACTAAAAATAAATCTTACAGACATCTGACACCACAGAAATGACAAACGGCTGAGAAGCAGTTGGAGAGTGGATTCATTTTTGACGTTCACTGTGTGCAAGTCCACAAGAGGGAGGCAAATCTTAACAGATTCTTTTACCTTAAGCGCAATAGTTAAAACTGCATTTATTGATTTGAAAGCCTGCAATCTAATAATCCTTCGCAAAAAGGTGGACGCTGGGTATGACCATGAATAAACATTTGAAACATGATTCTTGATTAAATCTGTTGGTCCCTAGTTTACTCAGAAGTTCAGACACTCATGAGATCATCAGTTTTGAGAAAACGTAATAAAATTAGCATTTTATGGTAACAATGAGAAATGCGTTTTTTATTAATAAAAATGTTTTTTTAAATATAAAGAACACATTTTAAAACATGACATCAGTCATTATTAAAGTAAAGCTGTAAACAGTTTAACATCGGACTACAACATTTCCTTCAGTCTCTGTCACTCAGCTGGAATGTTTCCACGAGGTGAAGACGACACCAGCTGAGCAGCGAGTGAAAGATGATTGAACAGAAACATCAACAGAGAGAAACATTAGACAGCGTACACACCACGATGTCGTGATGCTGTCATAAAGTCACTTGGTTGAAAGAATTAAAACTAGGCGTCCAGAATCTGAACTGGTCAATTCTAAACAGTTTCAAAACAATTTAATGTACAAAAGAATAAAACAGACAAGAAGTTAATACCTTATTAACTTCAAAATGAAGGTCTGGGTGTCGTCATCAAGATTCAGTCCTCCACTTTCAGCCATCCTTTCTTGTAGTCTAACAGGAGCTCCAGATAGTACTGCCACTCGGGCTCACTGTCATATTTCACCTCAAACACAGTTTGGAGAGGATTGGGGTGGGGCTCATGGACACGCAGCACCACTCCTCTATACCACACTTCTGTTTTGTCCTTTTCCTCATACAGGTGACGGATCCTCTTTCCCACCAGGTCAGGAAAGCGGGCAGACTGCACGGCAGAGCGCAGAACCCACCTGCGTCTGGAACGATGTTTTGTGGAAAGGAAGTTACAGTTCTGAGGGTACAAACTGTGTAGCCGTGATGAAAACTTCCTGTCGGTAGGGCGACTGGATGATTTGTGTTTCTTTTTTCGGTAACATTCAGTGCTTTTGAATCGCTTGTGGCCACGCAAACCTCCCTGAGCCTCCAAAGTATCGGTGACCTTCTGGTAGTGAGTAACTCTGCCCGTGTGGCCTTCACTGAAGAAGACCTTCCTCAGCTTGAGGACCATGCTGGAGGGCCCTTTGGACAAGCCCTGAAACTCTTCCGAACTGGACCTGTGGCTCTGATAGGACAGTGATGAAGTGCTCTCGGTCTCTTCGTCGCTGCCATCTGAGAAGTCATCAGAGGTCAAAGGTTGACGCCAGGCAGCAATATTAGGTTTTTCCAGATTCTCATCTTCAATCTCTACCTCCACATTGGCTTCTCTCTCACCGCAGGTAACAGGAGATACCTCCCATGCTCCAGTCTCGAAGGTCTTGACGATTCTCCACCGCTCTGGTTCCCCAGTGAACTCCTCCTGTGAAGAACTGCTCACCTCTAAAAACATCCTGTTGGAAGAAATCCTCACCCTGCCCTCTTTCTTCTTTGTCTTCAGACAATATCTGCGTTCCAGCTTCACACATGTGGTTTCAGTTGTGGATGCCATCGAGGAATTGAGGTAGAAATCTTCTGGACCATCCACACGACTGACAGATTCATCTGAGCTGTCCGTACTCTCTCTCTTGAATGTTAAGCTGGCTTTTACTCCTGTAGAAGGAAACAAAACTGAAATTCAGTCATTTGCAGACTGCACACAATTGAAAACAGATTACAATAAACAAATAATTAATATGTGCAAGGTTCAGAACAGAAAAATTCCAGATAAGAGAGCAACACTTCCGCTCGTGCAGAATGGTTTTATTTAAATCCAGAATAGTCAAGGGTCACATCATTTAAATCTAGTTTATGTAGCCATTTTAAAATCCTTCAAACAAAACATTGTAGACAAGATGCAGACAGGCATTTTTAACTTGAGCCCCTGTCACAATCAATCATGCTATGGAAAAGAGCAGACAGGAAATTCGGATGCTGAGATCGCTGATCGCTAAGATGACAATAAGTCAAGTTAAAAGGCAAGAACTTTTAATAATGCTGCTGTGGACCCGTGTTCTACAACACACTGCACTCAGCTTCATCACAAAAACATCAATAAATTAAATCAAACTGCAACTGATAAACAAATACACAAGCAACTTGCCTCACACAGTTACAACAACCAAGTGTAACCAAGAGTAACCAAGTGATATAAAGACATTACAAGAAGTAAGGAGTAAGTGGTATTATTTTAAGAATTATTTTAATATTAAATTATTAATATTACATTAGCATTATTGTTTTATAATAATGCTAAATATGGTATTATTTTAATATTCCTCAGCACTGCCAATAAGAACAGTAAGTCATTTGGTGGAACAGGAAATGAATAAAGTCATTTAAAAGTGTCAAATGATTAAAAATGTCTAAATGAGAAGACGGAAGGCTCACAGAAGGAAACGGCTTGGAGAAAATATAATTAATATTAGGACGTCTTATGCAAGAATAAAGATCTACTAATAGAGCTGAATTACACTGAAGAAACATTTTCCACTGTAACTAATGGCAGACAGTGATGGGCTTTAGTAAAAGAAACAGAGTGAGAAGTGTTACTGCCGTGCATGTACGCAACGCATCCCCCACTCGCCACCACATTCCTCCAGATGAAAACTAACTTCCTTCCCCAGATGAATGCATGAGGAACTGAGAGAGATCCTGAAGCACAGCACTGTTCTGTTTCACCATACATCTGATTAACAAACACCTGCAGCAGCAGCACAGAACTGTGACTACAGGAGCTGTCAGAAGCCCTCTGCTGCAAGATCTGCCTTGAGAAACTGTCATCAGAGAAACAAGAGTTCTGGGGGACAAAGTAAAGGAAGGTACCTGGGCAATTTTTGGGCACCGTCTGTAGCAACGGAATCTGCAAAAACAAATGTGTATCAAATCAAAATAAGTGACATGATTAAAAATATAAAGAACAAAGTGAAAACATGACAAAAGAGACGTCACCACTAACATGCGCTACATAAAGCTAATGCTAACATTAAACATTCAAAATAAACGTACTGTCAAAACAACTGAAAAGACTCATTTTTTGAAGGTTTGTGAAACGTTTAATTGCTGTATCATTCTATATTTAAAAACACTGAAAACCTTCCTGCCTAAGAGAAAGAATTCAGCAAAAATGCTGTCTCACACACACACACACACACACACACACTTCTGCATACTGTAAAAATGTGGAACTGAAATTTGAGGCTACTAAAAATAGCATGTTTCAGTAACATCTATCTGGCTAGTGCTTGTACAACTTATTAAAACTAATTGTCTAAACATACTAAAAGATGAATAAAATAAACCTGTAAAATATCCTAATGTGATTTTGAGAAATGTGATGCTTATTCTGAAAGAAATAAAATGGAAAGAGGCAAAAAATGCCTCTAATCTGATCATCTAGAAGCGTTTCCTTTAACTAATAATGCCAGAGTATGTCTCAAGACACAGAAAACAGCACCATCATCACACAATAAATGTGTTCTCAAGCTTTCTCATTTCTTCTTTTCTCACTTTATATAAAAAGGCTAAAGATGTAATGCGCATCATACGGTTGGTTACATTAGGAATAAAGATTTACTGCATCACATTATGCATAACAAAGATCTTATAACAGAGATGAACCATCCAGCACTCACCAAGAAACTTGCAAGCACTGGTGTAGTAGAGAAGGTTCAGAACATCAGGGTAGATATCTGGCAGGTGCTTCAGGGACAGAAGCCTCCGGAGTTTGGAAGAAAAGGCTTTTCTGTGGAGCTGAGTCAGCTGTCTCTCTTCTGACAGGGTGGTGGGCCTGAGCTCCACTCGATGCTCCTGCAGAACCTGGTCTATGAAGTTACCCTGAATCTGAGGAAACAGCACCTCCTTCACCACCAACATGGGGATGAATGCAGCACCCGCCCTCATGACGTGTGGAAAGGGACATTCACGACTGTCAACGTACTTCTGGAGCTGACAGACCACCTTCTGAAGAGCCACCAACATCTCCTCACCCTTCAGCCACACTGCCCTTACTTTCCACCCTAGCAGGCAAGAAACTTTCTGAGCTTTGCTTGGATGAGAGACCGACTCTCGAAGGTCCAGTCTGCGTAACCACTCTTTGAGCTCCTGACAGGGCGTGCATGTAACAAAGCTGTGTATGAGTCTACAGAGAGACTGGTGAAGCTCCATAAACTGATGACGGGCTTGTTTACTGCTGCTTATGGTGAACTGTGTCTCCACCGATGACTGAGGAACATCAGCAGCTTGGGTTACTGGAGCTTTCAGGATCTCAGGCATGACTATCTTATAATTGGACAATTTAAGGCAATGAGGTGGTATTTTACTGAGGGAGAATTTAGTTAATGGAGGTGGTGCTGGAGGTACTGAATGTAAAACTGTAACAGATTCTTTTACAGCTTGCTCTGTCTTACATGTGGCTGAAGGTTCGAAAGGTTCTGAAGTTTCTGCTAAGGATGGATTGCTTTCTTCTTCCAGGTCAGTCTTTATTACAATGTTATCAGGAACAGAGCCAGACATATCTGAGCCCAACTCGCTGTGCTCCTCCTTGACCGAAGAATTGTGGACCTGGTGATTCCTCTCCTCAGTCACACACACTTTCATTTCTGACCGATAAGCGGTTTCATCTGAATCCAGTTTTTCCTGTTTGATCTGTACGGTCTTGTCCATTTTAAATGAACTGTTACTGTTAGCTGGTGACGCTGCTTGTTTGGGGCTGAGGTCATTTTCAGCTGGATTCGCTTCCAGATCACCGTTTTGAATACCAGGCTCTTGTTTGAGCTGTGTTACCTCAAGCTGTGATCTTTCTGAATTCTCTTGTGAAGGCAACACACCTGTAGCTTCAAAGCAGACTTTATATGAAGCCAAACTGAACACTTTATTGATGACAGGCATTGGTGGGGAGGATGCTGACTGGAGCTCCTCTGACTGCTCATGGCTTCCTTCAGTCTTTTGCTTCTTACTTCTGTTAGTTTCACTTCCCTCACTTTCTTCTTCATGTCTTTCAGACGGTGAATGCATGCGCTCTTTTCTAAATAACTCTCTGTGGGATGGGGGAACATATTCTTTACAGCCGCCTACAGGAAAGTTAATTACAGTCACCTCAGTGGCTGTGTTACTGGTGTTACTGGGGCGTCTGTGGTGGACCGGTGTGGGCTGGAAAGCACCAGATGTTCCAGACTGTCTACAAAGCTCCCGAGAGGCGTCCGGTGTGTGCGCCCTCCGTACAGAGAAATCGAGCGGCCGTTCAGATTGGTGCAGGGGTAAAAGCGCACACGGCCTTTCGTGCGTGGGGGTCTGGGTACTATTGAAGCGCATGGCGTACGGATGGTGAGCAGATGTGGTGATCAGTGGATGGTGTGGAGGAACTGCTGGGCAAGACGTTGATGTATTGTTACACTCCGGCCGGGGGGAACAGAACTCATCTGTAACAACACTGAGATCAGCTCTATAAGCTTCAGTGTGACTCTGAGGGTAGTAGGAATACGGAGGTATGTGTGTGTACTTTGAAACATGAGGACGATCATGATTTAAAGTTCTTAGGTCATAAGTAGAGGGGAGGACCCTGTGTGTTTGCAGGGGGATTGGGGCACGCTGGCAGAACTCTGATATGGAACCCATAAATGGATGTGGAGTGTTATAGGTGAAGCCGCTATGGCTTGGACGAGATCTGTCAGGCCCATGTGATCTGACAGCATAGTATCCCTCTGTCTTTTCATCCTTTGAAGGCATTCCCTCCACAGCACACTCAAACTGTAAGGCCTTCTGTTGCTCCAATGACTCCTGGCTCTTCTTATGCAGGTAAGCCAGACGACTAAAATGTGCAGCCCATTCATCTTCATATACGCGAGGGGAGAGCCTGTGTTCCATGCCATAGTTCTGCCCTGCAGAGCATCCACGCTCAGTGCAGCAGGGGCTGTGTCCATACACCGGCTTTGGAATGGTCAATCCAGCACAGCTTTCTGCATCCCTTGAAGACATTCCTGATCCTGCGACGTGACCCTTCGGCACAGCCGCTGGAGAGATGACCCCAGCAGCTCTGGGACTGTGATGTCTAGGACTGCTGACATAATAGGCCAACCTTTGCTTTGCTGTCAGCTCCTGCGGTCTGACAGAGCGGCCACTACCATCCACAGGGAAGGAGATTGACTCAGGCCTGTAAATGCCTGGAATTGTAACTGATCCATCTGTGGGAAACAGGTGAATCCCAGGGCTTGATCTATTTCTTGAGCAGGTCCTAGAGGAGTCCCACAAAGAATTAAAGTCAGGAGCATCTTGTCCACTGAGAGAGTACGAGAAGTAGCCTCTGCTGATTGGTAGAGCTTTGTCATAGGAATAGTGTGATAGGCTATCTGCTCTGGGGAGCCCCGGACTGCCATTGGCTCCTTCCATCTCGCTTTGAACTAGAGGGTTGATTAAGCTCCGCCCCTGTTTACTGCTCATGGTGGTCTTCAGCTCTGGTTAAAACACAGCTATAAAAGGAAACAACAGCTTTTGAGTCCAGATTTGCAATGGTTCTGTTTCTTAATCAAAATAAATTATTCATGCTGAGAAATCATTTGAATAAGAAATGTATACAAACAGTCACCCCGCTTCACCTCTGTGGCTTATAATGTAATCAGCAATATCTTCTTTCTGTGGTTTCCGCAAAACACAAGCCTCTCAACAAATTATTTTTACACGCGTCCCCACAAACGACAGGCTGACAGGTTTCTTTAAACACTGGTGACCACAATAACATGAAAAAGCAGGTGCACCTTTCTGTTTTTCTGGGGCGCACCTTACTTCCTTCTGTGCAAGCGTGCAGTGCAGTTTTGCACAAATACATGCACGTTAATAAGGGCTGTACACAAACTGTCAAGAGTGTATCATTCACACTATCAAGTACATTTTGGGTTCACATAAGATATTTTTATTGTGAGTTTGCATTAATATTATGATATTCTATTTTTGATTACATTAGATTTTCTATTTTCCACTATAAAAATAAAAAAAATTAGTTTATGCATCTTACCTAAAAACCTTGTTACATTTGATTCCCGTGTTTCTGTATAACAGTAAATGTTTATTAAGTATACAGTATCTGTACCATGTACCACATAAAGATGTTCAACACAGGAGCAGAGCTGCACGCTGTTCCCTCAAGAGCACGCCGGGCGTAATGACACCTGCGGGAGGATGACACGCGTGGACCGAGAGCTGCAGACAATCCCCGGACGAGAACACCCAGAGGTCTCAGACTGATGAAATAACCCTTCATATCTTTCAGTACACTACGGCTGTGTGTCAAAACCTAGTGAGCTATCTTTCCAGACAGCACCTTCACAGGCACCTTTGAAAAGCATCTGTTATGTAAATAAAGACAAAGCAGAAGTGACCTAACCCTTGTGTTACTGAAGAACAATAGACTAGAAATTACATAATAAGTTTAATGCACGCTTCCTTATTGCACACTGACAAACAGATAAAAAGACGCTTGTGTTTGTGGGTCGTGTAAATGCATTCATGCAAACAGAAGTAAAGAGGAGAGGCCACGCTTTCTGAATGTTTTGATAAACTTCCATCAACATTTAGCACAGCGAAACACTTTTATGACACACTGAAATGCAGTGAAACGAAAGTGGCAAACCAGACATTTAGATGATGTATCGTAACACAACGTGGGTTTAAAAACATATTTTAAACGTTTCCTGGATAACCTAATCATAAACTGTGATGAATGACAAGCAGTAACTGATGGTCACATGGTCTCACTGAAGGGACATATCCACCCTGCAGCAATCATATCCCTTTTACATATCAATAATCAATAGCTAACCAGCATTTATCTTCCGATAAGGTATTGATTTAAAAATGATTCGATCCAATCATCATTTAACCTGGTGCAACTCTATAATAAGTTTAAAAACTCATTAAGAGTGTTACTAGAATTACTAGAAGTTATCTTAGTTCCAGGAATTCCTAGGAGCATATTTTTATCTGAGATGGCATGTCAGTAAGAAATAGTACAAGACACCTGCTGGTGTCCCAGTGAATCAATCAAACTGGAATGAAAGAATTTATTGTAGCTACAGCTTCTGATTCACTTTTGGCAAAGTAATAAAACATATGAAATAAGGTCTCATGTTTTGAGAACATTCTCCTGTCTGAATGAGAGAACTAGCCACCGCGGCCTCGTGCGCGCGCGCGTGTGTGTGTCAGGATGGATCAGGAGAAGCGTGAAGCAGCATGTAAAGGCGGTGACCCATGACTTGTTCAACTGTTTCTGGACTTACTGCTGTCATATGTGATCTATGAAACATGGAAAAAGATCATATGTCCTAAGAGTGCTGATGCAGAAATGTTTTTGGGTTCTTAAGAGATTGCTACAGAGTGTCTATATCCTGACCTATATATCCTGTCTATATCAGAATTGAATATTTGCGTAAGCAATGACGTACATTAGCTGATTCTGTTAGCATAAATACTAAAGATTTTAATGTAACAGCAGGTTGATCTTTAAACTCATTGCGAGTGGTGAAGCTGACTTGTCTTCATTAAAAATATCTCTGCTTCCTTGTCTTCATTGACCATAACTGCTCTACGTGTCTTTACATCACAAACTTCAAACTCGTGTCAAATGTAATTGTACTTGTCATTTGCATTAATCCGTGTCATTCTGAAGTACATCATCGTAAGGCTGATAAGCCATGTTACTTATTTCACTTTATCCAAGGCAACTTTCTTGCGGAAACACTCACCTCGTGCTCTGAAATTCCCGTTCGCGTCAATCCAAGATAACTGAAACATCCCAAAACATGATCCGAGTGCAGGTGAAGGTAATGAAAGATTTGGGTGAAAACAGCCTTCATCTCCTGACGCGCATGACAGCCCGCTGCCGCCCATCGCGCTCTTGATTATCCGGCACTGCCAGTCCAAGTGTGACCGTAGTGAACACTTAGCCAATCAGAAAACGATAATACAGCGAGGGCGGAGCTTCAGACGGAGCTTTTCTTCGCACGCCGATGAATTAGTCAGACCGCAAAGATTTATCATTTAAAATGCTTTTAAACTACACAATAAACCATCAATGCATTAAATCAGATCCGTTTCTAGTCATTTCGATATGGTTGCAGTTTAGGAATGAAAAGCTTGAGGTTTCTAATAAGAATCTGCATTGGTTTCACACTAAATAACAAAAAGTGGTTTGAAGACAACATAAGCACTTTGCTACTAAAGAAGCAGATTAAATACAAATTAAATACGAAACTGATTAATATTATGAATGTCCGAATTTCTTAAGACAATTTGCATATGATACTAGATCAGAAGATGATGATGATACAAAACCAGATGATGCACATTATTTTGGGGATTTAAGAAATATATTGTCTGTTGTTCAGAGGAATTCACTTGTTTAGTGATGTATGAGTAGCACAGATAACTAAACACTTCTACTTCTTTTCAGTGATGAACCTTTGCTTTACTTTTTTAAATCCTAAAACTTTTTGTTGCTAGATTACACAATACAATCGGACATTTTCAAGGTGGTCTCACATTTTTGCAGCTCTGTCTACATTTGCTTTTATATATTGTGTATCTGTACGTGGCGCTGCAGATTTACAGCTGTCTATAAATCACCAGAACAGTGAACTATACAGAGCATGCAGATGGAACAGGAAATGTGGTTTGTCCACCTGTGAGTAAAAACAGCATCAACTGTGAGTTTAACTCATTGCAGTGTCTCGTTTCTGTTGCTTGGCTAACTGAAGAGCTGGTCTCACAAGGGAGGAGAACAGAGATGTTTATGAACTTAGATAAGCTGGACTTCTTCGTGATGTTTCTATTATGACATCACTCATGAAAGATGCTGAACTTCAGCCAGTGCTTGATCTGACAGAAATGGGATGACACCTCTGACTGTCATTTCAACACATTGTGAAGCTGAGAACTTTGCCGCAATAAGTGGCATCACACACTATGTTATACTGACACAAGTGTGTGTGACACATACAATGTGAAGTATTATTAGTGTGTAACTTTTAATTGGTATGAAAAGGCGTGCTTGTTTGTACACCATCTGCCCATAATGCATTTGTAATTTATTTACTCTTATAAACATCTTGTTGAAGTCACAATGTACAATATCATATTTGACCTGTTGGATTTGTGTTTGCTTAATAAACTAGCGTTGACACACAACTCAGGACATACTGAGAAAAATATACAGTACTTTCCTAGTAGCAATAGCATAAAGCGACTCCAGTAGATCTTCATCTCCTGGTTTAACAAAGATGTGCTGTAGCTGCACATTGTATACTAAAAACACTAAAAATACTTCCCTGTTTGTCTATCCTGAGACACGGATGTTTCCAGTTCTCATCTTGCTTACTCAGACTGTATGTAAGGATAAGAGACCACGTTCACCTAACAGGAATGTAACAGAAAAACATGATATGACATAAGCAAAACAAGAGTGACACAGTGACTCCTACACCACTGCTGTCTCATGACCAGGGGGAAGCACACTGCTGTCCCATGAAGAAAAATCTTTAAACTGATACAACCAGTGTGAGACTCAAATCACCATTAATTGGAGAATTGTAGCTCATTGCTGGTGCTCGCAGACTCTCACACACGTGATGTCTGCACTTATTGAACTCGTGGCCAGAGCTGAAAGGTAACCCAAACATTAGCTTTGGGAATGAGAATACTCTTGAAGTGTTTACACTATGACTCCTCACTTACTGCTGTGTTGGAGAGGCTGGAGAAAAGCCAGTGGCAGCATGAAGCCTCTTATTCTGTAGTAAACTGAGGATTTTAAGTGCATACAACCCTAAATCTAATACAGTTGATATGAAAGAGTGTTTAATTACCCTGAACAGTACCAAGCACAGACAAGGAGTTCTGGTGTGATCATTTCACAAGAGGGTCGTCTTGACATTTAGATTTGAAAAATGCTTGTGCAATTAAAAGTGACCAATGAGAGAAATAGACAGTAATGATATTAAAGCAGGAAGAGTTACAGGTTGCTCTTGAACGTGAGAATGAATGAGCTGAATAAAACTTAAACATTCCAGCCAGTATCACAATAAATCTAATCTACAACACTTTGATTTTGCACTATTGATTTTTAACAACATTTATTGAACCTGATTTTTAACAAAATGCGTATGTATTTTTGTGACCTCATTCTTGGATGTATGTAAGAATTAAACTGATTGAAGAATTATAGAGGACTTTAAAAAATATGTTTTTGGTAATCAGTACAGTGTTTTAGGTCGAGGATTGAAAAATGAGAAAAAATAAACATTGTCCCAAAGGATAAAAGTGCTTAAATGTGTTACTTCATAATCAAGACACATCAGTTATTTATTTACTTTCATTGTGTTACATGACCATTTGCTTTACAACCCTATAAAGGGAAATTATAATAAGATATAAATGTGAATGATTTACTAATTCCTGCAAAATTAAAGAAAATACAGCTTTAGTCAGTGATAAAGGACACAGTTTTGATGTGTTGTCCCAAGACAATAGAAATCTCTGCATTTTTGTTTTGACACAACACAGATGGCAGAGGTAAGCTGCTCCAGCTGCTTATTGTTTATTGAACCCAGTCTTTCTGCTGGAGTTAATGGTTGACCATTAACTTGGTATAATTGGTAACTTGGTGACTACATTGGAATTGGTCTAGAGGCCAGAACTAGTTCATTTATTAGCAGCGTATAAGTAATTGGTTTACATCACTGTGGCTCTGAAGTGAAGCATGTGTAGTATAGAGGGATTTTTGTTCTTTTGTTCTGTTCTAATATATTTGTCTAAACATTACTGTCCATGACCAGTTTTATTTTCCTTTGTTGTTGCATCATGCTAAATACAGTACATTTCGCTAACTGTTTGCCTGTTGGGAATGTAAATGTGCGGTCTAGACAAGCTGGTGCCCCCTGTAAGACCCTGTGTGTTCCCCGCAGTATTATTCCCAAAGTGCTCAGTGTTTCCAGTTACCATAGAGCTGCATGTTACAACCCATTGGCACATGTCAGTGGTTCTCATATGTTGTGTTGCATATTGTCCCTTTACAACAGAATATGAAAACAATGACATCAAATGTGCAAATGATCAAAGTCCGTTTAAATCTTACAACACAATGGCAAAATAATACCAACTGTTTCTAGCTACGAAGAATCATCATATACGTATATGTGTGTTTGTTCATTTAGAATCTAAAGCAATGTTTCGTTTATATCTATGTAGGAGATCTAGGCAATGAAACTTTTACACGTCATCTTCTCATAACTGTTTCCTTTCAGAGGTCGTCATGTTTTACACCCTTGTCCTATTTATATTCCGCTAAATAACACTTCAAAAAGTGAGAATCGTTCTGAGATTCTGCGTATTCTTACAAGCAGATCCTCTTACATTTAGACATTCTTTATTTTACGTGATGTATGATAGTACGAATGAAGCAGCCATTTGTTTTTGTGTGAGGTGTTTTAGAACCTTCAAGTTATATTTAAACCTGTAACTGAAACTCAAAGCTGTCATGCTTTTACAGTCACAATTAGTACAGAAATGTAAATAAAACCCTGCAAAACACCAGCTTTGTATAAGGAAGTAAAACAAACAAAAATCAATACGTGACAGTTATCAGAGAGATCTGAACTGTAACTGATGGCAGAATAAACACAATGTTAAAAACATGCTTCCATGTCATTGCAAATTACAATGAATGAATCACTTTTCTGTGTCTGCTTTCTGTGAATTTTTTAGATATTTGCTAGGAAAACATTTTCTTACTTTAAATACAGCTTGATTTGTATAGCAACATTTTTTCAGTTTTTTACAGAAAACATGTACATATGCATTCACACAGAACAACAGAACAGAGAGATATACATACGTAAGTCGATATAACAAAAAACAAAAATGGAATAATAAAATATGAATATTGAACTATTTTCTGTGTAAATGAATGAATAAAGGCTGTATTTCATTGTTGGCATGTATTTACTCAGATTATGTGATATCTTTGGAACACAGTGATGAGACTCAGCTGCAGAGTTACATCAGCCAAGTCACCATTACCTTCCTGCTACCTGGGGAAGCAGTGCCATGAGTCTGTCAACATTCCCAGAGGACTACAAGCAGGAAATGTGACTGATGTGTTTACTGAACCTCAGCGACGCCTCCAGCATCAAGCATCAATCTGCTGGGGTCCACCTGAGCCCAGCATGACTCCTTCTTTTCACACTTTTTTTACTGTGATGAAATACAGTGTTTTAATAGAGGGGAATGTGAACAGATGTACCAAGACTGAGAAACATTTTGGATGTCTGCTATCCCTGTAAGAAGAGGATTTCAGTGAACCGACCTTGACTGAGAACAGATCAGTGCTGTCTACAGCCTGCAGGCTGCTCAGATTTTTGTGCTTATTTAATGTGCTGAGAGATGAGAACCTCCCTCCATATTACAGCCAGTTCTCTGATGTCACTTCCTTCCAGCAGCTGCCTAATAAATGTCACTCTTTCTGCTGGAGCATCGGCTGGCAGCCAATGATGAGAGGACATGTCACAGCATCAGATATAAGATCAACATCAGACAAATAAACTCTTATGCATATGTCTAAGGGTTTGCTACTGATTCCTACTGCCCAAAGCAATTGATAAAACAGCAAATGCTGGAAAAGGCGACATACTGTTTGGTCAACAGATTGTGTGCTGTAATCATGGATTCAGGAAAGTAAAAATAAGGAAACAATATGTATATAGATGTTACTACAGCACATACAACAGAGTTGCAGTTGTTCTGGCGAGAAATGACAAAGCTGATTCAGAGATAAGTAATGTTCTACAAACATATTTATGAGCTGTTCATCTCTACACACAAGATGTCATCAATCATTTTAAACCATAGTGACACAGATACAGCCTTTGTTTAACCTCCCAGTCAGACTTATTTACCCAACATCAACTGCTTAGCAGGGCAGACACGACCAAATAAATTATACAATTACAATTATACCAGTACAGTCCAACAACTGGATGCTTTTGACAATGTAAACATATTTAATATCTTCGTGTATGAAGTATGACCCTTTTAGCCTCTTATAAAATATTTACATTGGTACAGCACATTTGTATTTACAGTAAGTAACAGTTTTACTTCAAGGAAGGAAACAATGCTATTTATCTATATCCCCATATAGCATCTCTACAGCACTACTGCATCTGTATCACTTACCAGCAGCTTGTCACAGATCCCATTGGCAATTTTAGCAAGTGTGTTGCCATCTAGTGGGGCAATGACAGAAAGATTCGCCCACCGACTCAGTTCAACATAAGGACGGGGTGTAAGCGTTCAGAACAAGACAAATTCACTTCTGCCAGTTTCAACGATTAAACATGCTGTAAATTATGTTTGCTATTGAGGGACCCTACGCAGACAGATCTAAATATACAAATTAACTCTTCTGTCAACTTTGCACTAATATCGTTTCTTTGGTTAACTCCCACTGCTTGTAGTATTCATCTTGAAAGATCTGATATTTGTATCGTTTATATTTAAGTTACAGTTCGGGTTAAGTGGTTTAATTAGTACTAAATATTACAGCACAATATTGGAGAGTTGATGAATTTTGGCCGTCGCTAATTTGACAGGTTTTGTACTTCCGTAAACACAGTCATAAAGCGTTATAAATAATGTCACAGCGCCACTGTCGGCGGGGAGTGCAAAATTATAACGTTATTTTTTATTTGATTTGATTAAAGCTGTGCTGTTATTTCATACATTTAAGATTGTGTAATGTAGCGAGCCTTTTTATATGTGTAAACAGCAGCACAGAAAAAGCAGGTTTCTATTGCTTGATTTACATCGATGAATATGAGACTTAACTAGTATAATCATAAGAGTAAGTGTTTGTAAAAAATGACAGTAAATAAAGAGAGCAGATCGCTCAGTTTATTCGCCCGGAGAAAACTGCGAAAACGTGCGCGCGCACCTCCACGAGAAGCACGTGAGCGCATGCGCGTTCACAGAACATTCTGGGCAAATGCCAGAATCATTGGGAGCGTCTTCCGGGAGGTTAACATTCCCTGTCATTCCCTGCTATTCCCTGCTGGATTTGCGTGCAGCGGATTTTTAATGTAAGGACTCGCCATGCAGTCCCTTACACCTCACGTATACTGGGCGCAGCGGCACGGGGAAATTTACCTGCGAGTGGAGATCAGTGATGCTCGGGTAAGAGATTCGTGATCTGGTGAATTATCTTATATACTGTTCTTTATGTTTCAGTAGACACCGTGTTATGTTCAGTGATCTGCGGCGCTGCATTCAGCTGTTATGCGAGTGTATGGATGTTAATACAAATTCTGTTTGTGTGTTTCTATTAAAGTCATTTTGTTGGACAGACTGACATTATGTTGAATGAATGACAGCTTCTGTGGGTCTGATTCAGAGTTTACAGAGCTATAGCATCAGACCTAGATCAGAGGGATAAGGATGCAGAATGCTCTCTGAATAAGAGATGGGGTCGTGACCCTCCTGGGCCCACTGGCCATCTGTTCCTGTTATAATGACAGGGCATGTTTTATTATTTAAAGGACCTCTTTGCTACAGTGCTTTCACAGAACAGAACATGTTCACCGAGCCTGTCATGTCCTGTTGTTAGTCTAATGACAAAGAATTTATGTAGTGGTACTATTCAGTTGCTATGACAACTCTTGCCTGTGTTGAAAACTGGTTAGGAAACTAACATAAGCCAGCAGATGAATGGTAAAGGAAAACTACAACTTCTGCTACACAGTGACAAAGTGTTAAAACGAGAAGCTTTACCAACAAAACGAAATTACACAAACCTAACAAAATGTACTGTGTCATAAAATGATAAAATTATACTTCTGCCTTCTTTGATATATACCCTCATGAAAACAATGTGGATGTGATTATGCGTTCCCCTAATATTACTTCAAACTCATGAATATATACATCCCATGTGAACTCTGCAGTGTCCTGTTATAGCAGACAGTGGGAGGAGCTTAAAATCTCACACTGCTTCTTTCATTCTCTCTGTCACTCAGAATCTCAACATTGGTGTAGAAGAGAACATACTTCACTTCAGAGGTATATCTCACACTTTTAAACCATCACTCGAGAGTCTTTCCCTCTCACCAGGTTTCTTAAATATATTTCTGTTTCCAGGACAAGGGCATGGAGCAAAGGGGGAAAATGAATATGAATTCAGCCTGGAATTCCTAAATCCTGTTAAACCCGAGGTGAGAGTCTTCTTGTTTGCTGTTTATACAGCGGTGTTTTGATGCACAATGAAGTGCGGTCAACACTTGCCAAAGATGCAAGTTTGTTTGTTTTGGTAGTGTGTTGAGTTTGTTTACGATGGAGTCACATTTACATAAAAATTGTGTGTATGTTTATTTGTGTGCACAGGTGAAACACAGATCCACTCAGCGGCAGGTGAACATTACAGTGAGGAAACAGCAGCACATTTGGTGGGATCGCCTCACTAAGCAGGAGAAGAAGCCGCTGTTTCTAGCATCTGATTTTGACCGCTGGCTGGACGAGTCTGATGCTGAAATGGAGCTGAGAGAAAAGGTCGACAGAAATGATGTCATCAGCAGGGGATTTAATTGCTATTGCTTTTATATTACTGATGTCTGACTGGTGGTTTTGTACACAGGAAGAGAGAATAAACAGAGTTAGCATTGAGTCAAGACTTCGAAAGGACCGTGAGTATATTTTTCATTTTTTAGAAAATATTGTTTGGTTCAGTTAGTGTTAATATATAAATTGGTTATGTTTCTGTGTTGGCAGCTTATCTTGGTATGAAGAAAGGTTTTCTCTTCATGTACAACTTGGTTCAGTTTCTCGGCTACTCCTGGATCTTTGTCAACATGACTGTACGTCTGTTCATACTTGGACAAGGTAAGTCCGGTTTTAAACGTGTACATTTCTGAGTAAAACACAATGTACAGACTGAAAGCACAAACCTACACAGATGATTCGTTTACAGTAAGACCAGGAAGGCAAATTTCTGTAGATGCTATTTTTACAGGACTTCACAGGAAGTGATGTTCTTGTGTGTGTTTGTTCTGGGGCACATGTGTGATTCACACTGGAGCTCGTTTGGTGTGGACCTGAATCAGTTTGAATCCGAATATGAAAGTTATCCAGTTTAACTTGTGGAAGTCAACCGCAAGCTACATGTTGTATGTGAGTTTATGACCCTGGCTGTGCTAGTTGAGTCGTGCTAGTTAAGTTTGGCCCTTAACATCTTTTCTGTCTACCCAACAGATTCTTTCTACGACACCTTTCATACCATTGCTGATGTGATGTACTTCTGTCAGATGCTGGCAATAATGGAAGTTATTAATCCTGCAGTGGGGTTGGTTAAAACCGGAGTCATGCCTGCGTTTATACAGGTGAGCGTGGTGCTCTCTGGGCTTTCATGGCTGATATAAATGATCTTCTTTCTACACTGTTAATAATAATAAATCTGGAATTTTAAGTAATTTCCTCTCGTCCAAAGGTGATGGGGAGGAACTTCATTCTTTTTGTCGTATTTGGTTCCTTAGAGGAGATGCAGAACAAGCCAGTGGTGTTCTTTGTGTTCTACCTGTGGAGTACAATTGAGATCTTTAGGTACAGTAACTATCTGGTTCATCTGAATATGACATGTTACATGTGTGATCTTCTGGTGTCATGTAATATCAGGTGCATAAGGAACAAAATAACTGCTAGTGGTGAGAAATGCAGAAATTGCTGACGTGTCTACAGGATTTCCTCTGCTGTGTTTTCCAGGCCAGATATTATTAATAATTTCACTACGGATATGCTGTTAAGCTCCTCTGCTTTGTTAAATGACCAAGATAATAATAAGAGAGTTTGTTTTGTGTATATTGAAACAGGTTCATTATGGTGAACTGTTCTCAAATGGTATGTTGCAGTTTTATGTGGTTAAGAATAACGATGAACAGAGAGCTGAATGTTTTAACAGCTGAAAGCTCCAGCTCTGTTTCAGGCCTGTATCTCGTGTGGTTTCTGTACAGACACAGGAAATCCATACCCCACTATCTCAAACTAAAATAAGTACTTCTTGTTTACGCTAATAGACCAACATCTGTGTTAGGCGTCACACTCAGAAAGCCAGTTCACTCAGATATCTGCAGAAGCTACTGGTAACTCTGATGACTGACTCACTGAGTCATTATCACTCATTCAGTTTAATTAACTGAACTCCAGTGTTTTGTGATTGTTGTAGCGAATTTTATTTTGAGTCAACAAAAAGCAGCTTGGCCCTGAAATGACTTCAGTTGCATAAAACCACAATGAATTGTAGGTGTTAACATGAATTGTAGGTGTTAACATGAATTGTAGGTGTTAACATGAATTGTAGGTATCCTTTCTACATGCTGGCCTGCATTGATACGGAATGGAAGCTGTTGACGTGGGTGAGATACACTATATGGATTCCACTGTATCCTCTCGGTGTGCTAGCAGAAGGTACGTGTCCTCATGTCTTAATCATAATGCATGAGAAACATGATTGGCTTGTCATGAGATAGAGAGACATTGCGTTGCAGCTTTTCTTTGCTCTCTTACTGTTGATCAGCTGTGGCAGTGATCCAGTCCATCCCCATCTTTGATGAAAGCAAACTCCTGAGCATTCCTCTGCCTGCATTCACAGGCCTGTCTCTCAGCTTTTCCTACATCCTGCAGGTCTATCTGGTACTTATGTTCCTGGGTAAGTTCCACATCATACACAACCTTAATGAAACCAGGGTTCCCTCACCCTCCCGCTTCCCAGTTGTGTGATGAGAATTTTTATCTTTCATCTTAATGCTTAAATATTTTAGAGCTGAATATACATATACAAAGTCATGTGCACTATAGAAATCTCTATGAATGTTTGAAGAGTTTATAAGTTCTGTTCAGGGTCTGGAAGTCAAAAGCCTGTGGGAACCGTCAATCACACAGAACAGTAAAACTGCTGCTGTATTTCTGATTCCAGGCCTCTTCATTAACTTTCGCCACCTCTTCAAGCAAAGGACGAGGCGGTTTCGCTCAAAAAAGAGGAAAGTCAACTGAAGAGAATAAAATGACTTCTCTCTCTCTCTCCAGTGAATTAATCTCTCTTTACCGAGATCTCTCTCCCGCCTCCCCTCTGTTAAAATAAGTGCATTTACTTTCTGTACTCTGAACTACTGGAGCACGATCAAGCTGTACAGTGTATGAATGATTCATATAAAACACTTAACAGAGGAAATCTGAGGGACCCTGCAGCTATTTTATTATTCATTTTCAGTTCATCTGTGTTTTATGTTGACTGAAAACAACCTTTAATCGTTCTGTCATTCCCTGGATTGTTATTGTAGTCATGCGTGTTGACACAGTAGAGCACTGTTAACATCAGACAGATGTTGAACCTCAGGAAAAATGCATGAAACCAACGTCATTACATATGAGATCTGAGAGCATTAAAAATCTCTGAAACATTGTTTTAATTTTCAACTATTAAAAAGTGTCAGACGACGTGGAACGGCTCTGTTTTATTTGTTAGTAAAAGCTATTTACACAAAAAAGCTAAATGTTTTTCTTTCCTCAGATGAATTACAGATTATGATTGTGTGGTTATTGATGTCACAAAGTTTATGATTCCTTATTCTCTACCAAGAAAGCAAGCAAAATCTTTTTGACTGTTGAAGTATAACGCCACTAAAACACAGAAAATGCCACATTTGTTACAAAAGTGAAAGTAATTTATTTCCCCTGGAGAATCTTTTAAAAGCACTGAGTGACTTTTATATAAAGATCCAGTCATTGTCCAGGAGCACTGCACCCTGTCCCCTACATTCTGCTGGCCCCGCTCCCCGAGAAGTCAGTGTGCATAGGGGTGATGTTGTGTTCGTAGGCTGCATACTTAGGGTCTCCACTACTGGCCAGTTTAAGTTGCTGGGCAGCGTGTGAGAGCTGGAAGGCAGCGTCAGGGTGGGCGGAGTCAGGAAGCAGAGTGCACTCCCTCTCCAGAAGTTCAGCCACGCTCCTGAGAAGCTCCCAGAATCCAAAGGCCAGAGCAGCCTTCCGCAGACGATTCAGTTCCTACAGTCAGAGATGAACCTTCAAGTTACTGGAAATGTCACAACACCAGGAAGATGGTGCATGTAAAAACATGGTATTTTTATCTTTATGAAATATGACACTAATGTTCATGAAATGCTATGAGCTGTAGTGACCTCTGACCTCACTGAAGGTAACACAAACAAGAATGTCTGCCTGTGTCTGTAAGAGATGCTGATGCATTTACTGCAACACCAGCCAATATCCTCTAAACTAACCTAACTTCATAACAACTTCAAGGTTTCCATAGGAAATGTTTTGCTACCATCTGTTGATCAGTTTTAGAACTTTTTATTGGCTAATATACACCAGTCATGCATGTACAGATACTATATAATCTCTTTAGATGATTCTGCTCCTGATATAGCTGTTTGTATTTGCTTTCTGTTCTTCAAATCATTAATTTATTCATTGATTACAGTGTCTTATAACCTTAAGATCAGTTCTTATTTATTGACTGTTGATTCTAAACAATGACAAATAACGACCCCATCTACACATTCAAAACGGATTACTCACCTTGTAGAAGGTTTGTGTTTTTTCAGGCAGTTTTCTTGCATTCCGGAATATTTTCTGTACATCTGTCTGTGATTATAAAAACTTGAACTATAAAGGAGTTCATTAACCATTGATAAAACATAATTAAATATGAATCACAGAATCACAGTCATACTGTAGATACAGTTTGGTGCAGGTTCATACCTGCAGTCCACTGGCTTTGATCCAAACAGTGACGTTCTGAGCGTAGCTCCTCTTGTGTTTCAGCTGGATGGGGAATGGACTTTTACTGTCATCTTCACCATAGGGGTTTTCAGCTGCATCTACAGGTCAGCCAGAAACAAAAGGGTCATAGTAAATATTTAGCTTTAGCCAGTAAACAAAACTTTATGCAAATGTCTTCATCATGGGCATGCGCAGTGCGGAAGACTGACACCAGACAGTGAGACAAAAAACATTTAATCATGGCAATGTGGCTGCATTTATCTCTGATCTCTCTGTAATTACCTGGAAGGTAAATGACTAACTGAACTAACCATCTTGTCTGCAATAGAGCAGCTTGTTTTGATTTAATTTTAAGATGCATTTTAAGAAGCATATGGCTGTAAACTGCAGTACCTGAGGCAGGACCCAGCTGTGTTATTCTGCCCAGCCAGGGCAGAGGCTCTGAGCCTGGGTCAAAGAGTGACATCATCAGATTCGACTTCTTCTTACTGTCTGCCTGGGAATAAAGCATCCCAAACCAGTCCGGCCTGACACAGAAAACAATCAGTCAGAAAAAACTTTAGACCTGGTTTAACAGACAGAGATTAGATCAAGTTTAATTAGGACATTTAAGTAGCTTTTAAAACATGCCTTAGAAAAACATTTCTGGTGTGCTTTTCAAGACAAAACAATGACACTGATATTTAAAACAAATGCCAGTGCAAGTTGCCTTCAGTTAAGACAGCTCAAACATGCACTTTAGTCTGAGGCTAGACTTAAGCTTCGTCTGTGGGCATTAGAGTCATTAGATCATTCATCTTGTAGAAGACAACAGTAAACATTACACATTTTAAGAAATTTAAGATTTAAGTTTAAAACTTACTATTGACTTAAAAAGAATGAAAAATGTGGTTAAAAATGGTCTTGGTCTTGTCCTCCCTGGATATATTTAACCATTTATGTTGTTTCCAGACAAAATTAAGACACATTCACAGTGTCATGACAACTGTGCAGAGCCAAAACCTAAAACCTTAGCTTACCTGCAACACTACCACTGTCTCATTCCTGCTGATACGCCCTTCATTGACAGCAAATGTGGTGTCATGACGCCCTTCATTGACAGCAAATGTGGTTTCTTACCCAAGCTGTACAAGTGCCACCATGCCCTCCACTTTCAGACTGCCATGCAGTAGAACACAGAAGTTTGGGCTTTTTCCAGCCATCTGATTGGTGGAGGGCTCTTCCTCCGTCTCATCAGTGTTTCCTGTGCCGATTTCATCCTCTGTCAATCAGAACACAACACTGTCAGATATGATGTGAATTAAATGACTGTGGAGTAAATATGAGGAATAATACAGACCTCTGTTCAGAGCAACAGGCAGCACCAAGTGTCTGGATAACACAGGAGGGCTGGAGATATCTCCAATCTCAATAAATCCAACAATCTCCAAATCTACACATTAACAACAAATACAACAAGGTATGTCACTATTGCCTGTTTTTAACCTTTTAACTTATTATAAAAACTAATTTTCTACAAAAAATATGGATTTTTGGATGCGCTGTAAATGTAGATCAGCATGATGTTCTCTGCTGTACCTGTTTGTACTGTTTTGGGAATGAGATCCACCTCCTCATCGATCAGCACAGGTTCTGGTCTGGGAAAGACCTGGACATCAGAGGCCAGATTCCCACAGCGCAGCACTGCATGGCAAGGAGAGTACGCCTGGTCAATCAGCTTCCTGTCCACACAAACACACATACACTGTTAATCACAATGTTACACAATCAACGTTCAATAAATCACATTCAGTAGAACACAGCAACAGGGTACTCACCCAAACATAGTCTGGACACTTTTAAGACAGAGAGGTCCCTCCATAGTGTATATCTGACCCTCCCCACCATTTAAATTAATCAGCTGCTCCAGATGATCCATACCATCAGTAACCTGAAGCTTCAGGGGACATTTAAAACACACAACACATTACACAAGTGCATAAATAAAAAATCATAATATGAATTCAGTTGACATCCAGTGTGAGACGCGTGTGTGACTATCGCTGCTGTACCTCCTCAGCATTGGCAATGCACATGATATAGAGTTTGGAAGGGAATGGGAACGGCAGTGGGAATCTTTTATCTTCCACGCGCTGTTTCAGTGTTTGGAGGGAGTGTCGCAAAGAACCGCGGCCAATACCCAGCGCTCCATCAGTAACCAGCACCACCTACAGGTCACCATAACAACAGCATTAACACTGATCCACAGAGTAAACGATGCCGTTTGTATATTAAATGGCATTATATTATACCTGGCAAGGACAGGCAGTTCCCCATTCCTGCTGTACTATGTTACTAACACCTTGCAGAGCAGACTCCAGACAGGTCTTATCATAGTCCTCAAGATTGTTCAGGGCTTCCTGTGACATGCATCAACAGTCAAACATCAATCATCATTATTGCTATACAACATTTGTTTCGTCTGGCTCGGTTTTTACCTGCAGAGTATTGTAGTCTCTGGTGAAGGGAACTAAAAGCTCCCAGAGGGAGGAGAAAGCCACCAGTGACGTGAACTCCAGTCTGTAATTTGTTGACATGTGTTCAAACAGCATCGTCAGACCATGAACTGCTAAGTTCTTCCTCTGAAACTCTTCACTGCCCTCCACTGACACGGGTCGCGTCATGGACAGCGACGAGTCCAGCAGAACCACCGTCGGCATGACTGCAATCTCTTCCCGCTCAGTTACAGACGAGCTGTGTACAACACAACAAAACTGCGAGTTATACATCAGCCAGGCGACAAGAGAGGTGTCGCTGTCACAAATCAAGCACGTGTTGGTTAATTAAAAACATACATCATGCCATCAATTCAAACAGCAAATGTAATCTTGCATGTAAATGCAAAGCAACACGAATCTATTGTCATTACTGTCAGTGTCTTTGCATGGTTGATTCGCACCGCAATGGGGGATGAAAAGTAAAATGATTAGAAAAACAGACATAAAATACATCCCTGATATTTAAAAAAATAAAAACAGCTGGAAGAGACACCCAACAAGTTATTTATATTTTTATGTGAAACAGTAAGACTTTACCCATAGTTGACGATATATCCCTTCGTAAAAGCCGTGTGCGCCGAGATAAGCGGCTCGTGTGAAAACAACACACACCTGCTAATTCGTTCCTAGTCATAAGTGAGCGATAGATTTTGCTGTTTTTGTAATTGTCTTTACAATTAACGTTTCTTACCGTTAAAATTGTGGTATATGCAAAATAAAAAACTTTGTGAAATAAAAAAATTATGTGATGTGTACAAAAACTGCAAAAAATCAAATCATACGAATCTATAATCCATACTCATAAAAATGATGAAGTATGGCTCAGGAGCTTTAATTAGGCTTTCATTTAAAATTTTAGTTTGACGGTATACCTTCACCTTCACTTTCTACTGTTCTGAAAGAGCACAAAAATTGGGCTAAAATAGTTCAAGACATAATGAGAGTGTGAGAGTACATGTAATCCTCTTTAAAGACTTGTACTGATATTAGATATTGTGCCGATCCAAGAGCTGCCCCGCGGCGCGTCCTCACTGACCTGACGCGGCGCTCACGCGTCTTCCATGCAGTGCAGCAGCGCTCCACGCAGCAACGCACGCGTCGACTTTCAGCCGCTACGTTTCCTTAGTGTATTAATAATAACTTCTTACCTTAGAACATTTAGACGTTTGTTCACCTCTAGCGACAGAATTTCTAAAAGATAGATGTTAGATAGACAGGAGGGACAAACAGAGTGGCCTGGCATGGTTACATCTACAAAACCCAGAAACAGGAAAAGTTGAACATTCTGCAAGCTTAGCGATTCCACAGCTTCTTTAGCTAGTTATACAGTACCTTTTTAACTATTAAATAAGTAAATACCTTATTTAAACATTCTTGATCAATTATTAAAACAAACCATAGAAAGATCCAATATAATCTTGTCTCCTGAAGTAATTCTGAAGTGTAACAGGTGAGTTTGGCTGTCCTTCTCTGTAATGTGTAACAGCATGTGTACAGCAGATCTCTGGAGGTGAGGTCTCTCTGGTCCTCTGTGCTTTGATGAATGGAGTTAATCAGGATCTTGTTCTGATGACCTTCAGTCTGTCTTCAGAAGCTGTGCAGCACCTGTGCTGTCAGGATCCAAACACAACCTCGCAGCACTGTGCTGCTCCATCACATTAATCTGCTTTTGGCTGCTGTGGCTGAGTCTTGTTATTGTAATACAGTACTGCTCAGTTACAGTCTGTAGTCTGTTCATTTGTGTATTCATTTATATGCTGTAACAACCTGTATTGCGACTTATCCATTATAATAACCTGTACATAAAACCTAGATTTAAACCACTTCAGTCACACTTCAGCATGTCAATATCTGAGCAGAGCAAATCATACTTTGCATTAATAAAAGACTGTGAATAAGAATAACTGTGAAAAGACTGTGTGTTTTTATGATATTTTCAACTGTCATTTAAGTATTTTTTTCCTTTTTTACACACTTTTTAAATAACGGAGACGATGAAATACACAAACTTTGTTACAGACTTAAAGATAAACTCTTGCTTCGGTGTGAGTTAAGAGGCCCTACATGTTTATGCATTGTGTGCTTTCACAGCTGTCAAACCTGCAAAATGTGACATGTTGTTTTTGTTAACGGATAGCACAAACATACTGAAACCAGATTGAGTACCGTACCTTTATTTACAGTTCTAAACATTTTTATAGAGCTCGTCTCAGATCTGACAAAATGATATATACAAATATAAATAGAAGTAACAAAAGGAGTGATATGTATAGCACATTAACATTAAAATGTTCAATAAAAACAAACAAGCAGAACTAACCATCTCACACATTAACTGCTGTAAGTTAGTTACCATGAAACAGCTCAGTCTTTTACTACTATTGCCATATGGACTTAAAAAGCAGGTGATAGAGAACCTGCTTAAACATTAACAGCAGCGTCACTGTAATTGTAATTCATAGTAAGTTTGTAGTTTCACACAGCATCAGGCCAGTTAACACAATTCTTTGTAAAAGAAAGTCTTTGTATGTTTTGTGTTGTTCTTTCTCAGAGCATTAAAATCACATGTATCATTATTTTTTAATCCACGATGGTAAACTGCACTCGCCAGAAGCATTGACAGTTCATAAATCCTCTTACCAACCAAACTGACCCAAAGTGCGTCTTCAATAAACATTATCACCAACAACAAAAAGAACAGTATTCAAACACATCCGTATCCAGTTACCATCAGTGTCATTTGAACAGAGTTAGAACTGACTGAAATAAGTGCTTTTTTTGTTTGTTCAGAGACTTCATGTTATTTTTAGATATTGTGATAGTGGGAACACATGTTTATGCATCAGTGTACAATGTACATCAAAAAAGGAAAAAATGTAACAGTACAGTAACTGGATTTTAAAATGCAAACCCATAAACATTATTTTAGCATCATGTTTACTCTTTATCAGAAACTTGTTATACCTTATTACTCGTTACACTTATTTTAGTTATAGTTTGTTCATACATGATTGTTCTGCCCCAGGATAAGACATTTCTCATTACATAAATGCTCTTATAATTTATGAATGAATATTTGGTCCAGTTCTGTACCTCAGCAGTTAAAACCACATTGCCACTGATGGTCAAACACACAACCCGTCAAACACACAACCGGTCTCCAGGACCAGAACATCAAACCATTCAAAGTGAAACTTAACCACACAAAACAAACAGCACATTCTTTACAAACAGAGTCATGTCATTTATAACAAATTCCATTCTTAAAATATAACTGTATTATTCAAATATTTAAAACAACAACAGACTTATGTACACAAAAGTCTCTGTGTAGGTGATATACTGTATATAAGTGCCCACAGATGGCAGTGGATTGTGGGGGGGTTTGTCATTGTGCTTCTATTCTTCTATGCTAAATGTGTCTGCAGTTTGATTGTTTTACAGCTACTGGTCCCAAATCCACTCCAACATTCACTACGTGTGGACAGATGGAGTGATGGAATGACCTGAGCACAATGCTTATTGCTGCTAATCTGCAATGACCTCAGATCTCAAGTTTACCTGAGGGGTGCTAGAGGATTTCAATGTGGCCCGAAAGCTTCTGTGAGGGGCTGAGGGTTTGAGGCAGATGGAAGAGCAAAGATAATATGAGGGGGAGAGATGCAAGGACAAGAACATGATCACAGGTGACAAAGTGGTGCACTGACAGGAAGTGTACGGACAGCTGAGAACTGTCTCTCAATGTCTCCAAATGGAGCACCAGAGGTTCATCATGGGAACCAGAGGTAGCTTTGGTTACGATGAATGTTCAGGATGACATGAATGAAAGTGTTTCTTCATTGGCTGGGCCTTAAACCTTTAAGATCTCTGGATGACTTTGTGTCATGGAATAATGGAAAATGAGAAGATCAGTGAAGGTGAAATCACAGGTTAGGCAGCCCAAAGGTTCTCCTGCACTCCATGACTCCAGCACTAGGTGGTCGGTCACAGTTGTGGGTCATCTTGACCTGGCTGGGAGTCAAGCGGTCGTATGCCATTTTGTATTCACGATCAAATGCATCTGTGAGAATTAAAGAACATGCAATTAACACTGAATTTAATAATAATAGATCAATGTTCAATTCAAATACATACAACATCTTTTCAAAACATAATGCTCTTACCAATATTTATGCTACTCTTTCCCAAAGCCACCAAAGATAAGAATAGGATGTCTCTATATAAGCTCCTGCATATACAAATCAAGTATTTACTTTATACATTTATACATTTGTTAGTAATGCATCTTTTTAAACATGCACATTTTGGGGGGGTTGCTTTGTCCCACCGTTGTCTGCTGAAGCCCAGTGTTCTGCCCAGCAGCTGGAGGATCTGACTCATGGGCTGGTAGACGTTGTTCTTCTGAATGCTCTTTACCACATTCTGCAGCAGCTCCAAGCTCACCGTCTGCTGTTCGTCCCAGACAGCAGCAGAACCTGCAGGACCTGAGCCTGAGAAAGATGTTCCTGTTATGATGGAGCTGATCAGTGTAGGACTTTGATATACAGCATGTTACAGATATGTGTATCTAAGAACAGCTTCTGTACACAGTCATAAAACTCACTTTTCACTGTACACATGAGATTATTGGTCATATTCTTACAGTATGATTTCCAGAGCACGTAGCAGGGCTGGATCTGGTCCTGATGCAGTTTAGGATTGTCCCACAAGATCTGGACCAAGACATTCTTACTGTCTTCTGATGTACAACTTTGCACAAGCTGCAGGGAAACGTGTCAAGAATATTATATATTAATATAGATGTATTATAGATTATATAATAAACATGGAGATTCATGCACATTTCATTAACAGCAAATAACCCCAACAGATCACAAATACAAAGTGCAGAACAGAAGAACCAGGTGAGGATTTCTGAGCACCACACCTCAGCCTCCCTGTGGTAGTGTTTGGAGCTCAGGTACAGGCCTGGCAGGCTGCTGGGTAGGTCCAGCCTACGGAAAAACCACACCAGGTTCCAGAACACAATAGGGTGCTGATCCACAATGGCTGCAGATGAGATGGTCTGATCCCCCTCATTCTCCAGCAAGCTCTCCAGTTCTTTCCAAAGCACCAGAGGACTCAGGTAGGGCACAGTAACTGCCTCCTGCAGCACAGACACACCAAACTGACTACCAGCATAATGAACTCTGAAACAATCTGGACAACAGAGATCAGAGAATCCCCGCTTTCCTTAACAGGTGCACACAACATTTAAACATAACACAACCTGAAACATATAAAATATCTTAACAACATGTTCAAATACTTTTTCCTAGTTATGCCATTTGTATGTTGTTATTCCCGAAACATGTAAACAATTTGTTTACGGTTTTGTTTCTTTAATTGTGTTTGGTCATACATAATAAAATCATAAAATGACACAGTTATAAATAACAATTTATACATACATATACATTATAAATACAACAGCTGCCCTGTACTGAGACACTTACAGGATGTTTCTTGTCATTGCTGTACAGTTGGGTAGCATCATCATCAGCGTGTGATGCTTTCTGATCTGCATCGGTCAGGCCAGGATCTGAGTCTTGAGAGGGGCTTCTCAAAATTAGCACAATTAGCACAATGTTAGGAATTGTGTTTAAACAAACATCAATGAGCCAAGATAAAGACTCAGTGTGTGTCTAACCCTGCTCTGCAGTTTACACACTGAGTGTAGGATTACCTTTCCTGGTGGTCCGGGTTTCTGATGTCCACACTGAGCAGGGGCAGAAACGGTGAGCCGCAGAACGGACACGTGCTGTTGAGGTTCGAGTCATCAGCTGTCCAACCGGCCATAATCTCTTCATCATACACCAAACACTCACAGGTGTTACAGCGCGAACAACTGGACATACACACCTGGACAGACACCAAAATGGTACAATACCTCAATAAACAAATATTTAACTACGCGGCTCTCCAAAACACTTGATTCTGATTGGCCAGTCACAAGAATCTCTAACGGTTAGTTTCTACGTCTCATAACACTTTCTTGCTTTGAACGTAATGACTTTCAACTCAAGTTAAAATGTCATTCATTTACATAATTGGTAAGTACTGACAAAAACAGCACATTCATTATCATTGAAGGGGTTGTTCTGTGATGCAGGATATTGTCAAGGTTTAATTTGCATTAATGAATGCTTAATATCCTGCATATGCATACTTTAAAAAAAGACGATCTGTTCTCTGTAAATTCTGATAAACTCACTTCAACAGTGCAGTCCTGCACAGACTGAGTGAGGTTTGAATCAGGACACGCGTCTGGGTTCTGCAGAGACTTTATTAACATCAGTGACGACCCTAAAGGACACAAGATAAAACACAGCAGCAAAATAAGACGTGAAGAGATCTGAAGAGCCCAGTGTTCTCCAAAAACAAGTCACTTCATCTGAAGGTGACTGGCAGCAGAGAGTATGACTGTTAATTCAGTTAGTGAGGAGAGAGGCTCTACACAAGAGCTCTGAGCACATGTGGGTGATTGGGTGGCACTTCACCACAACCCCGTCCGTCTGATTCAAGAGCCTCTCTCAGACCTCATCACTGCAGATCTGTCTGCCGGCCTCGTTCTGCAGCTGCTGGAGCAGAAACAGTGACCTGTTTCACAAACAACACGGACAGCTCCATATCCATCACAAACACATTCACCTACCCGAACCATATGAACCAAACAAGCTAATGATTATTATCCAAACAGAACTAGAGATCAGAACTATCTCTCCTTATTTAAGTAGAGTTCTTTTGTCTTGGGTTCTCTAAGTGTGTTTCTGTAATCTGAACCAAAGACAGGAATACAGCGAGCATTACTCAGGAAACGGCCTCATGGGTGATTTTCTAGCACACTGAGTCTCTATTTTTAGTCTATTTAGACACGTTATGCAAGAAAACCATGAAGACTTGCTTAAACATAGAGAGCTATTTCAAATGAACATATTTCATTAACCTGTGTTATCTGCAATGTATGGACACATTCTTAACAACATAGCATGAGGTAAATGAGAAAGGATTTTAAGATAAAAACTACATTTTAAAGAAAAGCCTGCAACTCACGCTCACATTTCTTCTGGTTAGAAGTGAACAGCAATGCTTGCCAAACTAGGACAACTAACTAGGGCAAGTATCTGACATTTAACTAAGAGTCTTGTTTTATGAACACAGTAAAGAGTAAGTGCAGCACACACACACACACCAGTGAGGGAGGCTCGGTGGATGAGTCGAGGGGGTGTGGATGGACTCTCCAGGCAGTTTTTGTTCCGGTAAGAGCTCCTCCTGGACCGTGTGACGGGCTGAGTTCCATCCTGCTGGGGAGAAGAAAGCCTATCGAGATCCACACAGGAATCACTCTCAACCAGAGAGGAGCTATCAGGGTCAGCTGACCCGAGTTCAAATCCTGGTGGAAGAGAATAAATGAAATCTGAGAGGTGAAACAAGCAGATGAAAACAAAGAACTTCATCACAAATGATGTTATCTGTACCTGTGTGATGGAGGTCTGAGAGGAAAGTCGTGAATACAGACGACTGGCTTTCTCCGCGACACCCTTCCCTGCAGAAAGAAAGCTGCTCTTGAACACGTCCAGCGTCGGGGTCAGCAGAGAGTCCATGGAGAAAGATGATGTGGATGGAGTAGGTGAAGAGGGGGAGGCGAGGGAGTTGGGCCGCTGTGCTCTGACCCTGCGGGCGTGACCCTGGGGGAGGGAGGGGGAGGAGAAGAGTCTGGTTCGAGGCTGAGGTTGGAGCTGGGAGGCGCTGGGGGAGCTGACTGCTGCAGGTATGCGTGGAGAGCTGTGAGGAGACGGGGTCTGGCGACACTTCAGGTCCACACTGAGAGAACGCTGGCTCAACGGACTACTTAGGTTATTCATGTAGTGTTGAACGTCTTTAGCCAGGTTTCGCCGGGCGGTGGGGGTGTCTGCGCTGTCACCTTCACTGCGGCTGTGAGTCTCAGCAGCCATCAGAGAGAGCGGATCACACCCAGCTTCTATCCCTGATCGCTTAACCATTCGGCCAAGAGCACCACTGCAGCTCACACTCCTCTCCATGCCAACGTGCTCCCTCTCCATGGCAACTCTCTCCTCCATAGCAACCATGCAGCTCACGGTCCTCTCCACAGAGAGTTTAGGTGGGCTCTTGACACCCCCCATTGATTTATTTTCTCCTGCTGTCTTTTCTGAGGCTAAATCTAATGTGCTGGGCCTGACAGACCTCGGTCCAAAAATATCAAGCGATGTTGGCCTTTTGGTCCTCGGAGGGGCTTCAGAAAAGACACTGTCAGTTTCTCTGTTGGCTGAGGATCGATGGCATCCAAGCACAGAGGATGAGTTTTCTTTCTCTGAGTGCTGAGGCACTGGAAACGTGACCAGGAAACGTGACGAGAGTAAAGAATATATTGGGAAGAGAGATGCTTGATTCAAATAGATAAAGGAAAGTTTAAATAAGTTGCAGTATCACACTTCACCACTTGGGGGAAGCAAATAGGAGTTCAGTGCGAAACTCAAAACATTTACCAGTGAACAGCTTACTGCACAGTGCTCACTGCATTCTGCATGCTATCTAAAAACAGCATGTGACATTATATTCAGCATTTAACATTTTAAACAGTATTATTTTATCCTGCTTCTACAGTTTACATCACCTTATGTTGTATTTATCGTGTTTAATTCAGAAAGAGAATTCGGCCGTTTTTGAACATAAATACATTTATTTAGCATTGCCTAATTGTGTACTATAAGGGGTTTGCTAGCATGTAACTCTAAACATGCCCTCTGTACATTTAGGGAAAAAGAGCTTTAGGTGTTACTCACATGGGCAAGAGCTCCTGTCCTTCACATCTGGAGAGGAGTTCTGCTCCTCGGGTCCTCCTAACCTCACCCCCTCTTTAGACAGAGAGTCATAACCCTGATCAGACTGACCGCCTAAAATCATAAACACAAGCAAAGGCTTAAAGGTAGGGTGGACAATTTCAGAGTGGCTAGCAATAGCACACTAGCTTTCAAAACATAAGATCCCCCCTCCCTTCTCAGGGGCTCTCCAAAGCCCACCTCCAAAACACATGAACACATACATAGTTTGTCAGGCAGGTAGGACATCCTTGAATGAATAATTTATGGTTCTGCAGCTTCCACAAAAGATATGAATGTATATAAATATATTTGGATCACTTCACTTACTGATTGCTTTCAGGGTGTAAAGAAACTTTCAACCAGCGTAACACAAAATGTTTCTGAAAAATAATCTCCTACTCTGCCAACTCAGATCAAAACATGCTAAATGAAAGCCAATGAAAGCTAGGACGTAATAAAAGTTTAATGTGAGGGAGAAGTTTTGCAGGGACAATCAGAATCTTTGTAAGGACTTCTCAAATATTAAATATACACTGTACATTGTAGCTGAAATGAGTTACTGTAAAGATTTTGAGTGACTTGATGCAACAAAAAGAACTTTTAGCACATCCTAACACATCATGAAGAGGCACTGCTTTGTTCTCACACACACACACACACACACACACACTTCTGAGTCACATTGAGAAAAGCAATGGGGCATAAAGCTGACATCACAGTACTGCTCCAGAGGTCAGCTGAAACAACACCATTAGTCTTTCCCTGTAGGCCGTCTGGAAGTTTTGTTGCACCATTAAAGCTTTTCAACAACACTCAGTCAGCTTAGTAACAAAACCATACAAATGTAAACCAATGAAAATGCTCTATTTCTATGCTCTTGTTTACACCCTGTTCTGATTGGCTGTGATTAGCAAGACATTTCAAATTCAGCGTGTAAAGACAAACTGCTTGTCAGTGGAATCTGGTTGTAACACAGTCACACATCAACTCTCAGATCTACTCCAGAAGCATCTGTGCCTAAAGCTTCAGAATACTTCAAACTCTTTAACTCTCTCTCTCTCTCTCTCTCTCTCTGATGCCTTTCAACAGATTCACAGAATCAGAGGTGAGACTAATGTGTGCTTGAAACAGACAGAACACTTAAAGTCAGAAAGAAATCTGCTGCTGTACGTCAGCAAACATCTTTCACTCCCACAGTGAAAATAATGACATCTGAAAGAGAGACACGTTCTGCTCTGCAGTGAGGACTGATGGTGGAGGAGAAGAAACACAGAGAGTGAGAGCAGACCGGCTACCTGTGCTGGATCTGTCATCACTGGAATACATTTTAGTGAAGTCGGTATCGAGAGAAGCTGCAGAATCATTCGAGCTGTCCAGACTGCCATGGCTGACACTGTCCACATCACTGGCATCTGCTTGAGACATGAGGGACAGATGGAAGTGTATAACCACTGTCAGCAATGTGAATTTCAGACACACCCGGCTAACAGTGAATGTTTACCTGACAGATGGGTGTCTTTCGGGTGGGTGGTCTGCCTCCTCCACATTTGTTTAAACAGCACCACGCCCCGCACCACATTTCTTAACTTCCCCCACAGGAAGTAACCCCCTCTGGTGGAGGACGGCCATGTGCTCTCCAGCACGGCCTGGGGAGAGATGAACACGCACCCATACAGATTAACTACATAATTCTACAGTGCGACGCCTCTCATTATCCAAAGCAGATTGTGATCTCTCCCAAGGACTAGCTGTAATTACTCTGATAGAATTGGAACAACACTCAGCTGCTCAGACTGTGTCCCTACAAGTGTGTCCTCCTTTTGGGACACTGTACGATGTAGAGAAAGAGGCGTCTCCAGAGAGATGACTGCATGCCTCTGCTTTCATTTAACACTAACAGGCATGAGAAACAAACTCACACGCCGGTTCTTCTGCAACTCTGAAGCCCGTGAGCATCAGAATGACACATCTACTTTGGATAAATCAGTTCCAGCTCTCTGTGACTTTTGGGAATCTGAGTTTAATGAAATTTACACAAATGTGTCAAATTTCAAACTAGTGTCAAACTAGTTAAGCTCTACAGTGCCTCCAGAATGTTGTCACACTTTAGAACAGATCAAACAAAGACCAGTTTACACATTTCTTATGCTGTTTACTTTATGAATCCCACTGGGTTTCATATTTAATGTATCTAATGTCTAGTGTCCAATAATGTCTGGGTCACAGTAATAATCTGAACAGCTGGAAAAGGCAGTAAAAGACAGGCATTTTGTTTCACGCAGTCTAATACAAAATCAAATTTAACTGTGCCTTAGGACAGCCATTTATATGCATATCCATTTAAAATGCGTTAAATGCTGCGCAATGCAGCTGCGCTCACCCTGTTATAGTATCCGTAGGTAATGGCATTGGGCTGCACTCCTGCTTTTTTCATTTCAAACAGAACCCGAACAGCCAGAACCGGCTGTCCGTACTGCCCGCACAGCTGCATCAGAACCCGGTAACAGACCTTGAGTGGAGCAGAACCAAACAATCATTTACATAACCACAACCCAGACGGAAACTTCAGCCAGCAAGGTGCAGAACAAACTGTTCTCTGTGAATTCACAGATAATAACTGTTATCTGTGAATAATCCAGACGGATGGATGTCGACTCTACCTCATCAGGGGGCTGCAACTTTTTGTCCTGCATGTTTCTCAGCACGTCGTAGGCAGTGTGCAGCACCCGCACTTTAGAGTGGCAGGCGCTGGCGTACGAGGGCAGGCAGATGAACCACAGGCCATGGCAGTGCCGCAGAAGACACCTGGACCACATCTGAGGGATGGAGGAGTAGGTCTTCGCCATCTTCTGCGCTGATCTGATCTCCTACAGAAGCAGGATGAGAGAGCGAGGGGATGTTGGGGGGTTTAGATAAGAGATCATGGGGTGTGATTTGATAGGATTTGTGTATTAAAGACTGACCTGTTGTGAGCGTCTAAAAATGACGGCTGGGCTGATGGGACTGATGCGTCTCAAGACTAAAGGTGCTGTGGGAACTCTGGAACAGCCCTGAAGTTCAAAGAGCTGGACGTTCAGAACCGGAAACCCACTGTAGCTGCATGAAGATAAATAGTTCAATGTAAAAACCTTTCGGCTTCGCTTGTTCTTCCATCTCTGTTTGCTAGCTGTCGGGAAACAGATGACTGAAAGAAATTTAAACAGCTGACTTATGTCTTTTCTGTGCCACTAGCATCACCAAATGAAACTGCAAAAATAAAAAAAATAAAATCACTGTTTTTAAACAGGTGTTTAACAGAAAATACAAACTTTATCTTTTACTATGAATAACAATCTCAGGCTATGGTAAAAGTGAAATTGACATTTAATAGACATTGTCAGGTATGGTAACCCATACCTGAAATGTGATCTCTGCATCTAACCCATCACTGGTGGGAAGTGAACACACACTGCGAGTCACAAAAACACACCTGCAGCAGCACTGCTGCACCCGGGGAGCAATCAGGGGTTCGGTGGCTTGCTCAAGGGCACTTCAGTTACTACCTGACCCACTAACCGGTTGCCACAAGTGCCCTACTGATAAAGACAGCTGACTCTTCATATTTTCTGCACTGACATACAGGGAAAATCTCTGAACTTCTCTGAAATAAATATAAACTTACAACTGGTAACTGACAGTATAATCAAACAGCCATAATACTTAATGAACAAACTCAGGATCAGGGTCAGGATTTGTGCTTGATGTCTGCAGTGTTCTGCACTGTTCTGCAGGCGCAGACTCTGTGTGGTCCCGCTTGACTCAGTACATGGGAAATGTTAACAATCTTTATCTTCAGTGTCAAGACGCCCCATTGAAACACAATAATACCAAATCCCAAAATAACACATTCATTTAAAATAATCACATGCTGCCTGTGGAGGGTGTATTATTGCTGAGTTTTGGTACACACTCAGAGAGCTTTACTCTAGAGTCCTGGGAGAGGTTTTGTTGTGGATTACACACCTCATCACTAACACACACAACAGAACACCACAGACAGTATGTGAGAATCACATGTGTTTGTCATACCTATACACTGTAGCTGGCTCCTCTCCTTCAGGCAGTGTGGGCAGCTCTGGGGGGGTGATGTAAACTGTGTGCTCACTCTTGTGAGATTTGTCCAGTTCAATAAGTCTCATGTCCTCAGAATTCTCACTGTCCGCCTGCAGTAAACACACCTTTCATTAGACTGTCTGCGCTCACACGTACACACGGTGAGTGTGTAAGCACTGTTGCATGATGAGATAAGGCCATGATTAAGGGCCATTAGTGTCAGTTATATTCATATAGATTTGATGCACAGGCAAATGTTTTAACTAATAGCCCTGTCAGACTGAGACCCTGCTTAGCTAATCTCAAATGACCCAATACATACATCAATGCAGAACTGATCTCAAGATGAAGTCTTACTGACCCCATCATACAACCATGCCACTGGATTTTTCTGCTGTCTGGACATGCCTCAATTGGTGAGGAGTCTTTAAGCACAGATCATCTGACCTCAGATCAGCTGAGTTTTAGTGCAAATTAGCCCATTCATTTCCTCCATCACTAATCTCCCACTGATCTTACATTTGTATCTAGAATCTCTGATCCTCCTAGCTTCCATCCAATACTCCCCATCTGCCACAGACCGCAAGGCATTGCAAGTGCACTGACCTGAACTTAATGCTCATTGCTGTACTGCTGGAATGAAGTAAAACTGTTCCAGTGCAGTACATGTCTAGCCAGAGCTTGGAGGAGCCACTGTGCTTTAAGCCTCCAGACAAGCCTGTCTACAAAGCCCTGTAAATGGGCCCTAAACGCATCATAAAGCCCATGCCACCAAGCTGCACTGGAAAGCAGGCAGGCTATTGAATAAAGCATAAATGTTATATCTACCCATAGTGGGGAAATCAGTTTAAGCCTGCGTGAAGCAACCTTAGCAAATGTTTTAGGATGATGTTGAATTAAGGTTATTAGATACACAATGAGAGTAACACATGAGAATCAAGCTCCTCCTGGACATCCCAAATACGTTTCTGGGAAGGTTCCTGGATCAATGGCTCGTTTTAACAGAGAATGAAGACACCAGTGACTGTGGCGTCAATTACAGCACTGACGCCGCAGAAGAAGGTGTTGATCGACAGCCTCAGGAGCTCCAACTAAACATTACATGAACTGTTTGAATTCATTTTCACTATGATTAAAGGTGTGGTTTTTGGCATTTGTTTTAATTTGGTCAAAGTGCCCCCTATTTGTGGAATGCACCATACGATGAGTTCTGGATGGTTGGGATAACAAATAATAAACCAGTCCCTTTCAGACTACAGTGGAAAGTGCTCTGTACTACCCCAACAGTCTCCTTTGTGCCCATGAACCACACACCTGCTGTCGTTTTCATTACCAGCACAGAGTTAAAGAACTGCCCTCAAGACCTCACATAAGGGAAGGACAAGCCAGAGCAAGATATGTGCGACTTCTCTCACAACAGAATAATGGAAAGTGTGAGGTAAGGAGAAGTTCAGTTGTATTTACTGCACACTACAGCCTTGTGGGTAACACAAGTGAGAGGTGACTCTAAACAAAAATAGATTGTCTCGTCCCTGCATCCTCAGTTCTGTCGAGATGGATAAAAATGTGCTACAAAGGCACAAAAACCCAGTCAGGAATATATTCAGCAGCACTTTTAAATGATGCTTTTATTGTTTTGCTAAAAATATCACTTCAGATCCATGTTATGTTTGGATTATCTCGAGACAAGAGACTACAATTGAGAATAAGAAGATATGAAGACACAACCACTGAGAAATTCATTATGCATGCAGAATGGATTGGTAGTTCTGCACAAACCCAAACAGCAATGTTGTTTTTATAATGGAGGCAGACAGCAACCTCGTCCAGAGCTTTGAGAGAGAGAGATGTTGCCTGCTACTTTAACCCTGCAGCACCACACCCTCAGTGAAGCCCCAAAACAATCCAAACAGAGTGAATTCAAGCACATTCTGATTCATTACATTTTCATTGTGGTCTCAAACATGTAGACAGTATATTTAAATAATATTTGTCTATCAAGACCCTTTAACATTTATTTCTTCAAACTAAAAGAAAATGATTCTGGTGACTGCGTTCAGTTGGTGACTCCAGCCTCATATCAGAAGACAAATACCAGCTGAAGCAGCTTACCTTTCCTCCTTTCTCTGCGCCAAATAACTTTCCAGGAAAGCAGGAAAGGCAAGAGTTAAAGAAAAGAGAAAGAGGAAAGGAATGAGATAATGAAAAAGACTACAGACCACACAGAACAAAAGCCAGAGTCACTCAGAGAACAATAGTCACAGAAAATTAATTACCTGACATAAGACCCAGCAAAGCTTATGATGACAACATCGGCTCTCACTGGTCTCACAAATCATGCAGTGTGTGCTACACCTCGTGTTGTGCTACACCTCGTGTTGTGCTACACCTCGTGTTGTGCTACACCTCGTGTTGTGCTACACCTCGTGTTGTGCTACACATCGTGTTGTGTGCTACACATCGTGTTGTGTGCTACACATCGTGTTGTGTGCTACACATCGTGTTGTGCTACACATCGTGTGTGCTACACATCGTGGTGTGCTACACATCGTGGTGTGCTACACATCGTGGTGTGCTACACATCGTGTTGTGTGCTACACATCGTGGTGTGTGCTACACATCGTGGTGTGTGCTACACATCGTGGTGTGTGCTACACATCGTGGTGTGTGCTACACATCGTGTGTGCTACACATCGTGGTGTGCTACACATCGTGGTGTGCTACACATCGTGTGTGCTACACATCGTGGTGTGCTACACATCGTGTGTGCTACGAAACCTTCGCATTTTTCATCTTTCAGCAAAGAGCTTGGAGTGTAGTTTAAAATAACAACTTTTGAAAAGTCTTAAAGCAGTCAAAGATGAACGTGATTAGAGGCGGCTCTGTTCTGTTCTGTTCTGTAGCTTTACGTTAGTTTCTCACTGAACTATATATAGAGCAATGAGTTTGATACCTTGTCAACGCAGTCATCAAAAAAAGCGAGGCTTGCGTCCTTATCGCTGACAAAAGAGCACTCTTCAATGAACCGGATAAACATCTGAGTCTTTGTCATGAGAGAGTAAAACTTCTGATGGGATCGGTCTCGACTCTTTAAAAAGCCTGTGAGAAACAAAACCCATATTCAAAATCAAGAACATCAAGAAGAGAGAGAGACAATGAGAGAAGATGATCTCAGTAACTAATTATAATCATAATTCACTGACACAGTTGTCCATTTCAACATTTAAATTTAGAAAACAATGAAAGCATGGCAGAACTAATATTACTGTAACATCGTGACTACAAAGAAACCATCTTTTGCTTTATTTCTGAAGGTAGCTACATGCCTGTGATATCCCACAATCCTGTGCGTGTGGTGATGTTGTCTGATTGAGCAGTTGTAGAAAGTAAATTAACTAAAATATTCATTGTTTAACTTCAATCAGTAAATATTTGTTATCACTAAAATTCCAGTTGGTGCCTTAGAAGCCACTTTTCTTACTAGGTGCAAACAGAAGCGTTGTCTAATACCTAAGACATCAACTGAGCAGTGAGTCAGCAAGGGAGCACTCTAACCCTAACTCTTAACTTTCAGACACAACCATCGCTACTAGATCAGCTTCACTGAGAAAATCTGGGGCACTAAGTGCACTTAAAATACAAGCTCAGTAAGTGTGCAGTAGACTTTGGTGATTATATAAGAGCCTGCAGATGTGTTATCACAGATTCTATTAATCACTGCAGTTTGTTTGACCTGTCACAAATGCCTGATTTCCAATGCGACTTTACCGAAATCACCACAATAACTTTAAGCCTGATTTAAGGCGGACTGCGCAGGCACAGGGCCAGATCTGCTCCAGAACAAACCACCCTCTGCATGTGTCCAGGTCCAAACAAGACACTGAGGATTTACAGTGTATTAAAACACGGGGGTCAGACATGGGCAATGCAATACATCAGGCTATTTCAAGCATCATGTACAAACCTGACTAGATTTACTTTAGATCCCAGACTTTACACTGGTACTCTGTTCCTTATGTCTATGACCTTATCAGAACTGACGTGTGACCTGTTTTTGAGAACTATTGGTGTAGTTGGACGAGAATCACCTTGAAGATCAAACAGAGAGCTGGCGTCAGTGGCTTTCTCAGACGGAGCCTGCAAGATGGGCAGCAGGTATGAGCGGTAGCCCTTCAAGATGGCTGCCATGAAGCGCAGGAAAGCCTCCTGAATCTCTATTTCCAAGGTTTCCAAACTCTTTCCAGCACAGCCAGGTTCTCTCTCACTCATCAAGGCCTCCATCTGCCCTTCCTCACGGCTCATCTGATAACCTGTGGAAACATTCATAGGGTTCCTGCAAGCACACTGCTGAATGCACTAATACACATCACATTTACAATGTCCAGATTACATAAGTAACATTTCTTAAAAATGAACATGTAGCAGCTCTCTGTGCACTAACATAGGTTTACATCAACACAAAGCTCCTCATTAAATATATGGAAACACAGTCACGTACAGCAGAGAGATACTTATCATTTTTATCACAGCTTTTCAGCAATTCATGTCAGTATTTAGGTGTAGTTGAAATGAAACGATGAGGTTCGTACATTCCATACATCAGTACTGAAACTCTTGGTCAATCATCAAGCTTTACTCAAAGAACGAAGCTTAAAACAGTTCTCAGGTGTAAGATAACATCCCAGCTCACACACACACACAAATATTTTGTGTATTGCGCTGCTGCTAACCTCTAAATCCCATCACATGTCAAGGATGACTAAACTTAGCTTTACTCGGCCAAGCATTCATAAAACACTGTTAGCTAATAAAATGATTCTGTCAAGTACAAAACCGACAGCATAAGATAAGTTAGGGTGATATTTCTTGTGATGTGAGGTAACCCGCCCTCACTGACCCTCATCCAGCTGCTGGTGGAGACTGCTCAGAGTGTTGATCAGATGTTTACAGGCTTTTTTTGGCAGGATCTTCCAGGTCAGCGCTCTGCGCTCTTCTTTGCTGCAACAGGCCACATGTTTATCATTAGAGACACACAGACAGAGAGAGAGCAGGAGTAAACAAAGGAAGAGACAAGAAGCAACAGAACTGAGAGCTGCTTTAGAGATTTAATGTGCTGTAGCTTTTACATCCACAGCTAAAAGTTTATATGCACATGGGTAGATAAACAAAACAGCAGCATGTGTTCAACACGTGGACGTTCTGAGTGTCTGCACAACAACATTCCTCATGGTCTCCAGACCTCCAGTCTGATCTTTTAAACATCTGCATCAAGACAAAGATCTTTATTACTGTGAATTTCACTTGAATGATTCCAGCTCTTACTCAACATTTCCACTGGAGAAGAAATCACTGATTCGACATCAGCATTTATTTTGTGAACTGAGAGGTAAAAAACTGCTTTAGCTCAACACCTAGTAGGTCACATGTCAGGAGGGGCTCTTACGGGCCCTCAGAACTATGCAGAGGTCAAAAGGGGTCAAAAGGGGCTTACTGGGTTATAGTGTTGGTGTCCAGGTCCACACAGCTTATGTCTGTCGGTGGCTCAAAGTGGTCAAAGTAGCGTGAGTCGACACCTACAATGAAGGGGCAGGGGGCGCTGAGCACGCCTGCCAGAGCCAGCGGACACAGAGGAACGTACGGACACGGCCAGTGGAAGGGAAAGATCATCTGTGCATACAGAACAGGTGAAACAATGCAGAAATACCATAGCGATCACACAGTTCAGCCAAAGACAGAGCAATAGAAAGCTAGTACATGTTCGCTCCCTGATAACCTTAATTCTGATTGGTCAATCATAGCATTTTGTTGTCAGATGTTTTTGAATAATGAAAACTAAATTGTCTATGGGACCGTTGCCTGGCAACCAAGCTCTTACACCATGCTAGTTTCAGATCTCTAATTTCGCTCACTTCACACTTCACTGCCTCTTTCTTCTCACATAAAACAATTAAACTCAAATCAATTATTTTATGTCCATTAATTTAGCAAGTAGTCAGGCAGTGATCAATGAAAGTAAATCCCAACATTTCATTCAGATGAAACAGTTGCCGCAGTACTGGCAAAAACACAGACAGGTGACCTCAACACATTGCTCGTCCACTCACCGACACCAGGGCCTCAGTGACACTGGTGAGAACAGCGGGACGCAGGGAATGCACCAGTATCTTGTGTTCAGTGACAGCTAACACCAGCAGAGTCACTGCATTCTTGGGGCCGAGATTTAGGAGCAGCGCTGATAGCTGTCCACCGCTGTAGCCCAGAAAAACAGCCACATGCAGACAAAAACAACACCACACAAGCCTCAGTGTTTATCTGTATTCAGATGCAGAATACTGCACAAAGAGAAACACAAACACTGGAGCAGGTGTAACTGATGTATCACTGACACACTCTGCTCAGAATTTAGTCAGCATTTACACTATGTGGTCAATGTCTCTTGCATCTGACTTACCTCAGAGGAAGAGGAGAGGATATGGGCTGGCTCAGCATCAGGCTATCATGTGGGGACAGCTGTGAGAAACAAACACACACGGAGATGAGGATCAGGGCTGGCATATATCCGACCACATGACATCATTTGTATTTACAATTTCAGAGACATTCAGAAAAGTTACCTGCACCAGAATACGTGGCCTCTGAGAGGACGGAAAAGGAACCTTGTGCATGAAATGAGCAATATGCCTAAAGAGGGAGAAATATCATGGTAACAAATTAATGCACAAACACACATGCACAAAATTAATAACACTGTAAACTCATAGGCAGTAGTTGTTAAAGCACGAGGAGGCTAAATGGATTTACACAGGAACCACAATCATGGGAAAAACATATCACACTTAAAACTGAATTCTGATTATCTCACAAAGAAAACAAGATGTGTGCTGACTGTCACAACAAGAGTGAAGCAAGCATGTCTGATGTGTGTAAATCAATTCAATGTGGTGCCTAACCAAACAGCAGGTGCAAAAGAACATACAATGCAGTTAGTGTTTAAATATACAATTAGTTATTAGTTCAGTCATAAATACATACTCAGGCCAAAATAATAATACCAATATAATAATAAAACGCATAGTATTTGCTTTATTAACAAACTCCAGCTACTCTGAGGCCCCGCACGTCACCCACACATAACCCAGCACTCACTTCTCGATGGGCAGAGTGTGAGGACCAGAGATGGAGTATCTGTAGAGGAAGGTGAGGAAGTTACGGAACGCATCGAAAAAGGGCCAGTGAGAAAGAAGGCAGATGCTTTTGTTGGTGTGGAGAGTCACAGATTCATCGGGCCTGAGCCCGTTACCCAGCAGCCCCAGCTGAGACCTCTGCTTGTCTGTCAACTGCTCCTCTGGGTAGGGCTCGTAGAACTGGATGGCAGCGCCATAAACCTGTCAGCAGAAAAAACTCATAAACCACACAGAAAATGCAACGATTTATTTTAGTGTGTACAACAGCATCTGCTTTATTTCCCTTTAAAGGCATCACCATCAACATGTTTTAGAAATGCTTGTCTCTGATGAGTCCAGTGAGAGAGAAAGAGATTTATTTATTCCTTTCTGTTAGAGCAGCTCAGATCAGAATCATCTTGCTGTGCTTTCTTTGAAGTCTGGTACTTAAATAAATAAATGATAGAAAACTGTCTGGAGACATGATGAGTGGTGAAGAGAGTGAGTCGAGCGTGGTAATGTGTTTGACACAGCTGACCTCAGCAGACCTCCATCTATACATTATTCAACAGGAAATGTACACATGTTCTCCTTCATCTGAATGTTTATAACTGAGGCATGTTAGTTTTTGTGATAGACCTCATGCACCACTTTCCTGCTGCTTTAAATTCATTGCACATTTCCAAACCAGACAAGAAATCTCTCCCTCTGCTGTCTGATTTTACTGAAGGAAGCTTTCAGATATGTGCCGCAGAGAGAACGGAACCCTGGGAAGACAGGATGTGTGGATGTGTGTGTGCTCAGGCGTGTCTGTACCTTCTCTCCAGAGGCGCCGGTGAGAACGAATGTGGAAAAGACAGGGAGAGAATATTTCGTATGAGAGGGCCAGCACTCGATGGAGGCTCCCATTGGCAGACAAAACAGGGGAACAGATTCAGGCAAAGGAAAGGAACTGTAGTCATCTTGTGGGTATCTGGACAGCAGACCTGCGCACAAACACACACACATCATTACAAACCCCAATCAGTTTGCAAGGCAGCAGTTAATATTGTAACTGATCACTGAGTCCTATGACAGTCTGATCACAGACACCGGTCTGCATACAGTGAATATACACTGACAACATTAATTATCTGCTTAACTATGACATCATACTGTTTTTGCTACATGAAGTATCAGATTTCAGTCATCCACAGCTGCTTCATCCTACTGCAGCAAACAGTCTTTCTCTTTTGGGTGTCTCAGTGATGTTTACTGTCCTCCACAGTGATTCCTTGCGTAGTGCACAACAAAACACAAACAAGTACTCAAGACAGAGACACAGTACCTGCTTTGAATGCCAGGATGTTGGTTTTGGCCAATGATTTTTTGTAGCACAGGTACACAGAGGACCCCCACTGTGAAAGCAGAAATCAATTTGATTTAAAATTCTCAAGCTGATATCTTGTGTTTTTATATTAGTTATAATCTCGTGAAAGTACCCTGCAGGAAAGACCAGCCTATGTTGTGTCCTAAATGCTTGTCTGCTGGTATTCTAACAATGCTTCTTGACTAGCTTACACTAGCAACTAACACTAACTAGCATAAACCAATGTTGAAACGTATGCTGATGTAAGTCAGTCTTCTCAGCAGGGCAGACAGTGTGACGCGCTCACCATGCTGCTGTTGAGGTTTTTCTCCACCTTGCAGAAGGCGTGTGGCGCTGTCTCTCCCTTGCCGGGGATGATGACACAGATGTCTGTGACAGCCAGCGTGGCATGAGAGTGATTCTCAGCAGCACGCCGGTATGTGATGTAGATCCTTTGAGAGGAGGAGCTACTGATGTTTGCGGGCCGGCCAGAAGGTGTGGTCTGTACAATGTTACAATCCGCCTGCAGTTTCTCCTTCCACTCATAGAGGACACTGAGAATCATGAACAAAAAGATTTTGACCACCGCAGATTTTTGTCTACAAAACAACAAGTTATAACATGTTCCAAAACCAGGCGAGCTGTCTACTGCCTACGTAGGTGACTGACAATAAGCAGCAACTGCTAAGTGTCATCCAAACGTATCATGCTAACAGCACTCTTCTTGTTACTAAGCTAAGAATGTGACACTCTATTAAGCACAAGAAATTAGCATGCAAAATATTTGGTGCTACTTTTATTATCAAGTCTCTGTCATTATGTTAACCTATTGTGAAGTTCAGATGTCTCACCCCAGGTGTGTAAGCGGCGGTTTGTCTCTGCCCCTCCTGTAGCAGAGGAAGATCTGTGGCCCCATGAGGCTACCTCCATTCAGTTCTGCAGGCAAGCCAGAGGGTGTGCATTCAACGCAGGTATATCCTCGTGGTACCTCCTCCCCCAGAGAGCGAATCACCACTGCCACATCTGTAATGGGAGCCCTGAGCTGAGCTGAGCTCCTGGGAGCACCATCTTCTGGGTGGACATCTTCCTCCAGGGGCTTCGAAGAGTCACTGAGTCCTGCCACCACAAAATAGTCTGCAACACGTGGGCTTTTCTCCTCCATCTTCTATCATCCCCATAGAGGGAAGACTCGTGTATGTGCTGGGAACAGAGGGAGGAGGAGACAGTGAAAATGATGGCACAGATGCTTTACGTGACCTGCTTTGGAAACTGCACCAAGCAATAGCCTAAACATTGTCTAATAAGGATATTTGAATTTGAGCACCTGAGAGAGATTTTTAAAAGCAAAGCACAGACGCAGAGAGCAAGCAGAAAACTCCAGAAATATAAACAGGACCTATGAAAGCACTTACCTGCTCCTGCTGGGGATAGAAGTACGTTTATTATTATGCTTTTAAATATGAGTCATACCTCGATCTGCAGTTCTTACCTGCAGACTAACTGCGCAGGAATGAAAATGTACTTCAAAAAACAGTCAGGATGACAAAGGGAAATCCACCTGGCAAAAATTCTGCCATCATTTACTGTACCAACTCTCACCCTTATGACATTTTTAAATGTCATTCATAAAGAACTTCATTTTTTACATATATTTCTTCTCTTTGGTCATGTATTCTCTATTTGAAGTGAAGAAGGACACCACTTACAAAAAAGGTCATTATCATTGGTGGCTTTCAGCTATATAGCCAATGGCTTATCTGCTATATATGCCATTGGCTGTATAGCCGGACCCTACTTCCGGCTATATAGCTGCACTTAATACTGTTAACACAGTAACATAATGGCTGGAAGAATCATGAGAAACGGCTTACGAGCTCAGGAAATGAAACTGACCTCCTGACCAGTTACTGTACATGCTGAAGAAGTGAGGAACCTTTTTTGAGGAACCAATAATGCTGTTGATGACGATGTTAAACAGGTTGTTAAACAAGTTGTTTCAAACAGACATCGAAAACCATGACAAAAGGTCGGCAGATGACGTGAACCCTGCCCAGCGTTCTCTAACCTTGCCCAGCACTCTCTAACCCTGCCCAGCGCTCTCTAACCTTGCCCAGCATAAAGAAACAGACTGACGTATACTGTGTTCCACTGTCTACCATATTCTATTTTCTGCTGATTTCATATCAAACGATCTTAAGATTGTGATGCACAACGACTGCATTCAGACTGTACATCTATGCAGTATATGCATTCCCTGGGATTCGAACCCATGACCTTGGGGTTGCTAGCACTACACTTTACCAGCTGAACACCAGGAAAGCTTTAGATTTATTGTCAGATGAATGTGCTTGCATAAACAATCAGACCTTACAAGATCCAATCTTGAAAATAAAACCGATTTAGAAGTATATATAGACATAATCTCTCGCTACACCAACCACGACATATGCAGAGGCCGACTCTACCACCATCAGCAGAAAGAAATTATAATGTCACCATGGCAACAGTGAGCTCGTGATATTAATCATTTGTCTCTGAAGAACTTTCAGGCCCCTGGTACATTTTAACTTTATGTAACTAATATAGCTGAATTAAGGATGATTAGAAGGCTCATACAACAGCTGCTGTGTTAGTCAAGAAAACTGAAACATTTTACACCAAACAGATGCAACAGCAGAAAATGGCTTGATTATTAGACAAAGGTGTTGTGCTTTGGAGTTTCCTGAGGAGAATCTCTGTAATTACAGACACTCTTGCCATGACTCAACACTCTTCAAACCACTGTTAGGAAGTTACTGCCTTATTGAGAAACACCATGGTAACGTCAATAAAACATTCAGAATCATCCGGAAGCGTGTTGGAGACGGCTGGCTGTCTTCTGAGGAGAGACCATGAGGCACGTTGTCCCGGGCATGTGATGTGGGGGGCCAGTACAGTCCTCTATGGCCCCATTTACACCTGGTTACAAGCGTATCGAGAGATCAGATCACAAGCGATCAGTCACGACACTGCTCACACCTTGTATTTACATATAACTCAACTATTGAGGGTCACTACATTCATATATCACTTATGTCAGAGTATTGATATTTATTTATAAATAGCAAACAAAGCAAAGGAAAGTTGTGAAAGCTTAGTTACTTTCAAATACACTTGAATTTTAACCTCAGCACGAACAAGTGTAGTTGGTTTGAGACAAAGATTAGTCAACAAACCCCACGCAGCACAACAAAGCAGCATCTTAATTCTATCTTAGCGCTGCTGTGGGAGGCACGCTTACGCCTGTTGAAAGGATAAATCTTGCCCTCTTTCCACTAACCTGTGGTGTTCTGGAGCCAGAGGATATGCCTGTTTAACAGCCCGTCCATAATAATGAGTGTGATCTCATCCAGCTGTGCTGGACTTCAGAGTAAAGACTCAGCGGACCAACAGCCAACAAGAGAGAAACACAAGCAGGGGAACTAATGCAGCGCAGCTGGCTGAGCATCTGGTCCTGTTTAAGACACGAGCGGACATACGATTCCTCTACACCATGCTGAGAAACCAGCAGACATATGCATACTTTGGACAGGAAGAGGCAGGCAGCTATTTCTGTGCAAATGTGTGTGGGTTAAATTCTCGGACGCACAGGACCAGCAGGAATTTTTCCTTTTCTTTCTGAAGCATCCTAACAATAACAAGTTTTGGGTTTAATAGTGAGCATTCTTTCAAGCTCAGTGGACAACAACTTACCGCATGCACGTCAGACTGAAAAACAATCTTGTAAACATCTGCAGTTTCAAAACAATTTCTGGCCAATGCAGCCATTCCACAGACACAGTGTTGTTGACTGACGGGCTTACAGCAATGAGTCAAGAATGTTCTTTAGCATTTGTCATTTATTGTAAACAGGATCCAAAGGTACAGTCAACAAACACTGAAGCCCCAGGCAAGATGCATCATGATCAAGCACTGACTGTCAAACATAATGAACATATAGACTGCTGAGCAAAGACCAGGAAACACACCTAGTGACACTTACATAGAAAACTTGAACTTGTTGAGCAAGACTACATTTCAAGTAAATATCAGAATGTGGGTTTAATAAATTTACAAGCTTGCTATCCCTAAAACAAGTGTTAATAAATCCACTCTTGCAAATTCACATTAATATCACAAACAACAAGATCACAGGTAAATCAACACAGTGCATAAAGAGTGATTTGGGCAACCTGCATTTTCTCCTTTAAATATCTCTGCCCTGCTTAACCGAGTTATAGTTATGATAAACAGGTTAAGCTATAATAAACAAATATCCGCGCGAGCAATCAACAGATGAGTTAACAGTGAAATGAATACGTAGATGACAGACAGGACGGGATCAGTCTCACATTAACTCATATATCATAAGGGACACAGTAATTAACTGTGACGCCATACACACTTCATAATCATAATAATTGATGAAATAAATTGATGCGGCTGTTAACATCACATGGCGTGTAAATACACAAGCCGAATCAAAACAAACCGTCAGTGATCGGCGCGTCCTGACAGCGTTTGCCTGTCAATCTTTAAAGGACGTTATATAAATGATATCGGTTTCAGAGGCACCGGATGTATCGTTTAATTAATAATGTCACTCATAAAAGATAAACCAATGTTCGCTCACCAGAACGTAAGCGTTAAATAAATGGCAGTTGTTTAATAAATAACACTCACTGTTTCTGGAGGGCGACGGTGTAGAGGACACGCTCATTGAAACGCGCGCCGTTATTCTGATGACAGCGAACTATTATTACTCGTGAGAGGAAGAGTGTGTGTTTCCATCCATTTCATCACGTAAATGAGTTATTCCTCCGTCCCGTACGACAATATATCTCCATATATAACAGACACACGAGCGGGGCGGGCTGTGCCTCGCAGTCTCCACACGCTTTGAGAGATGCGCTCGGCTCCAGACGAGCACGCGCTTCTCGAAACCTGCCACACGGGCACGTGACCGACAGAGCATTGTGACGTCACTTGAGCGTTCCGGGCACCTTCGGGTGACTTAACGTGGGGCATCCCGACGGGTAGTCCGTATGAGGTGTGTGGTGTCGGATTTGAGTAAACGGACAGCTTGATTTAAAGGAACAATAATAAAAAAAGTCATAAAAATAATAAACCACACTGCACACAGCCTGGGAATGTTAGACTAACCGACGTCAAGTGATTTGAAATGACAGTATGTTTGGGCAGTAAGCAAAATGTTAAAGACTAAGAGGCCAAAGTGAAGGTACAACAAAAATGGCATTGTATTAAAAAGAAAAGTAAAGAAATTGTACTGATTGACCTCTTTTCAAAGGGCTTTAACCAATATTTCACTTATATAAAAATTCTTCCCTTCTAACACCCGTCGATCCAAAGTGATGACATCCTTTCCTCTGGAGCACAAAAAGTACATTTTAAAGCATATCCTGGCCACTCTAAGTAATACAAGTGAAAGAAGATTGTCTATAGATTTAAAACACACTGTGTGGTTTTTAGCACAAGATCATTTCATCATCAACACACAGCACCTTTTTACATCTGCATGATCTAGCAGGGCTTCGGTGACAGCGAGACATTTTTCCTGATCATGTAACAGTGGGACTGCCAGCATTTAAACATGCGGTTCTAAACAACACATGCAATCCTAATCTAGGAAGCATCTGTGATGCTTAATGTGCTTCTGGAGGGAGTGTTTCTAGAGGGTTCAGAGATCAAATACAGAAGGACACCTTTAAGGTTTCTTCATCAAAAAGACACAACTTCTTAGCTTTAGATGAATGATTTAATAAAATAGGTTAAGAAGATGCTGGCTGGTCATCCAGCTGGCCATGTGACGCAATAAACATCATAAGGATTAGAACATCCACCAGCCCTTTATGCCCTGTCCCTGTGGTTTTACACACACGCCACCAAGATGGCAAGACTCAGGTTTCAGACATCAACAGATCAACTCAGCTAAAGCAAACTGTGTGAGACTTCATTACCTGCCTTGTGATCCTCATCAAGTCTCATCTGGAGTGTGCAGCACAGCATTCGGTCTCATCTGGACTGTGCGGCTCTACATTCAATGCACTGTTTTCATTTTGACTCGACCAAGCAATTTGCATTGTTATTCCACATCTGTGACAGGCAGAGCACTACAGATTGTTAGGCTTTGTTTCTGAATCTGAACCCAGTACCCAAGTGTTGAGCTCAATCTGTCTACCAGGGGAACAGATAAATAAACTGATTAGTGCCTGAAGGCTGTTACTGATGGACCTAACATAGAGTTTGACAATGTCCTCTGTGCTCTGCCTGAATAATTGCTTTAGATGCAACGTGAGCACATTTCAGCAGTTTCTCCTCTCCTTTAGTTTGGCAATAATGTGTAATATTGTTAACAATTATGTTAGCTAGGCTGTTAACAGAGAATATACACATCCCACCATAGGTATGTCAATAAGATGTATTGTATTATATTATTTTCTGCACTTTTTATGTGTTTTCTGTTTACAACTTGTACCTCAGTGGCCTCTACATAATTGCATTGTGGAGCTGTAGGAATGTTATTTTCTTCTTCCACTGTGTACTGGAATGACAAATAAACCCAAACCTGAAACTTGATCTTCAGTAAAGAATTGTTTGTTAAAATACATGCAACATAGTGCAGATATAGTTGTAGGCTAAAGTGTGCACGCCTTTTAGTATTATCTGAATTTTTACATTAATTACCCATAAGTCACAAACAACACAATGTGACTAAACCAACAAGACACAAACAGTTTTCAAACTTTACTGAAGACATTAAAGAATCATTCACAGCACAGGCTAGAAAAGTAAGTAAACTTTTTGTATTGGCATTTGCAGCAGCTTTAGGTGTCAGGTGCTTCGGTTAAGAGATGAGATTGGAAGTGTGGGCTGTGCATTAAGATTTGTGGTGCTTTTCTGCATCTGGATATCATGCAATCATTGAACGATGAATTGAAAAGTGTATCAAGACATTTGACAGGAGAATGTCAAGGCAGCGCTCCACGACCTCAAACTTAAGAGAGGTTAGCTGATGCAAGACATAGACAAAGAGCCGAAGAAGACAAGCAAATCAACTAACGAATGTCTGAAAAAAAACTATTTGTGTTTCGGAAAGCCATGTAGTGGCCTTCACTCGTTTAAGAAGCAAAATCAAAAAAGCTGATTTTTTTGTGTGTATATTATTTCTCTGTAGTCTTTAACCAGACTACGGCATGACAATGGAAATGATATATAGCTGCATTATTTTAACCACTGGCTGTAAAAGGATCATTTGTGTAGTGAAGGAAAACCCCCAAAACATTCAGTGTGTGACTGTTGCCAGCGATGAGTCAGCAGCTATTAGAATACATTACAAGCAGACCTGCGGAGTATAACTCAGAAGCGCAGCCCTGATTACACTCCTCTTCTGTTACAGTCGACTGAAAGCAGACACGAGGTTCATCAGAGCTCCAGCGTAAAGCCTGTGAGGGCGGCCCTACTTTGAAGCACACCTTATATTAACAACATTTGTTCATAACCAAGTAGGAGTTGTACCAAAATAATTACCCTACAACTCTGACAGAACAGATATCGGCAGAAGAGAAGGTCAAACCTTTGCCAGGAAATGCATATGGTTATTTCTATGAGTCACAGGTTTCAGACCTTTTGTTTTGTTTTTGGTTGCTAGGTTGTCTAACCAAATATAAAATGCTATTTTTGAAGGAAAACATACTTCTGGTAACACCAAAACATTAGATATATGTTTTAAATAATTTTTAAACCACTCAACCACAATAAATGAAATACGTGTATATTAAATATAACAACCATCATGTTTCCTCAGCTGTATTTTGATGATAATTTAAAGACAGGACTTCCGGATCTGAAACTTGATCTGTGTTATCAGTTCTTTTTACTCTACAAGAGTGCCAAATGAATGTGTGTTATCAGGCACAATACTGCACTCTTCTGGTCAACAGTAATGCATAGATATACTCACTCAATTAATTGAGAATCTGTTTAATACACAACATCTGGTATAATGGCCTTTCGTTTAATACACGACATACGTGCTTTTCCTTTCCCAGTTTACCGTCATGCAAGTAGTGTTATAGTTATCACAAAACGTTATATCATCGCTTGTTTAAAGTGACAAAAGTCAGGTTCCACCGAGATTTGAACTCGGATCGCTGGATTCAGAGTCCAGAGTGCTAACCATTACACCATGGAACCGCTCTGCCACCATCTCCATTATTACAGTACATCAACAGTACAGTACACGTATGAACGCGCCAGCCTGACATTTGTGATATATATATATTCATCGTTCCTTGTTTATATTTCCAAAACCACAACCGCCAAAACATTAACAAACCACAGAAGCTTGTTTTCTGTAAACTACAGCAGTATATCACAGACTGTCTTGAAGCACGATTGTAAGGCACGACACATTTTATATTTTACAGTACAGAACAGACGCCGCGTTTACACAAACATTCGGTTTATATTTTATGATATTTGAGCACAAAGGTACGACTTCAACCCTACGTTGACTTGTTGATATAAATCATCGTAAAACGACAACATTATTGCGCGTCTTTTATTATGACAGGCTGCGAAGGGCCTAACCCGGAACACTTCAGCAGACGCTCACTACTGGTTAGTCCTCCTGCTAACCTGTTAGCATGGCTACTGCCTGATCACCAACACACCGCAGTGCAGCAGCGGAGACACACGGACGATCCGCTCCGTTTCCCCCTCAGATTCTGCCGTTGTTTGCGCTTGTGCTTTTACCGAGATGGGGACGCGAGATGACGAATATGACTACCTGTTTAAGGGTGAGTGTTAAACACGTTTGTGTCGAGTGGAGACGGTAAATCGGCGGTGATGATCGCGGTTATTGCGTCGGGAACCGTTAGTGCGGTTGTTATTAACACTCGGTGTAACCGAAGGCCTGCTAACCGGCTAGCTCGCTTAGAGCAACCAAAACAAACCCCATCTTCCTCTGCTCTGCAGTAATCATTTCAAGGTTTTGGGCTTTTTTTTAAAGCAGCTTAACCACCACACGTATGTCGAGTCGATAGATTCGGTAGTTAACGGATAAAAACAGCGTTTACCGCAGACGGGACCACACCTTGAGACGGCTAGCTGAAGTTAGCGAGAAGTAGTTCAGTGCACCAGGCGGAAACGACCGTGTTTTTAAACCCCACATTAACGACAGAAAGACTCGATAAATGTGCTGTATTCCCCTTTCTGGTTCAGATTGTTTAGTGTTATCGTGGCGCTTTGTGGTTGCTGGCAGTATTTATGTCAATATGAGGAACAAAGCAATCTCAATTACACGAGCACCAGCGGTGTACTGAGTATATCAGTGTTAGTCAATACTGTAAACGAGAATTACACATGCTGACTGTAAAAGATGTTTTAAAAGACAAGATCGCGTCAAGTGCTAGATTAGCAGGACTGTGTGTATTAAGGCATTTGCCATTTAAAGAAGTTGTGTGTGGGGATCTTTGTCACATCGCTCTCATAGCTAACTTGTTTGGGTTTATTCATGTTGTGTTTTGTGCACACGTTTTCAAACACAATACTCCATTAGTCAATAGTATTAGTGCTCAGCAGGTGTTTCTGAATAGTGTACACTGACTAAATGATGTTAGGAGAACTCTGTATATCAACATTTCTGATGCCGAACATTTTCCACCTTTCTTAGTCTATGTACACTTCAAACTCAACTTAAGCTGTGACATATGCTCTTAAACAGATGAATTATTCTAGACAAGCACTTTTGTACTCAAAATCACCTGTTGTGTCTTAAATGAGAGGTTGTGGAGCGGATCTGCTGACCGTCATGTGTTTTTGTTGAAGTGGTCCTCATTGGGGACTCTGGTGTGGGGAAGAGTAACCTGCTGTCCCGTTTCACTCGTAATGAATTCAATCTGGAGAGTAAGAGCACTATCGGGGTGGAGTTTGCTACACGCAGCATCCAGGTGGATGGAAAGACAGTGAAGGCTCAGATCTGGGACACAGCTGGACAGGAGCGCTACCGAGCCATCACTTCAGCGTAAGTATTTAACAGTGTCTTATAAAACAAATATACCCATAGACTTGCTGTTCTGTTTTATACAGTCTTGGTGTAGTTTCTTTAGTCCTAGTTTTTGTCATTTGTTACTCCTCATTCATGAAACACAAACAGAATCCATTTCTGTTTGAATTCAGTGAAATGTTAAATGAGCATCAGTTCAGTGTCTGTGTTGTCAATCTGTGTTTGTGTAAAGGTATTACAGAGGGGCTGTGGGGGCCCTCCTGGTGTATGACATCGCCAAGCACCTGACCTATGAGAATGTGGAACGCTGGCTTAAGGAGCTGAGAGATCACGCAGACAGCAACATTGTCATCATGCTCGTGGGCAACAAAAGTGACCTGCGTCATCTTCGAGCCGTGCCCACTGATGAAGCGCGTGCGTTTGCAGGTGAGAATCACACGAGCACACAGCAGTGGATTCATTACAGTGTTTCTTCACATAATTCATAATACTGTTGATAACCATGACAGAGGTTCCTTATTAAAGTATGTTTTCTGGTGTTTGCAGAGAAAAATGGCCTGTCTTTTCTGGAGACCTCAGCTCTGGATTCCACCAATGTAGAGACTGCTTTTCAAACCATCCTGACTGGTAAGAGATTAGCATGAAGGAGAGAGAGGAATTCCTGTCAGCCCTGCGGGGTTAAGCATGAGAAGCGTTGATTTTGATTGTAATGGCTGTAGGAATAGATGAAAATGGATGATATGCTCTGAAATGAGCCTGTGTGGGTCTGAAGGGTTAACAGGGGATTGTAAATGACTGACTGATGGTTGTTTTTATGAATGACTCATCAGAAGGCCTGTGTTGCTTGGGAAGGTTCCTCTGTCTGACGTGACTGCAATAAAGAGTTTTGGTCTTCTTTTAATCCTCTGTTTGGATGCTGGCATTCGCAGAGCAGACGGAAACAAATAAACCTTTAAGAGACATCACAGTCGGTTGCATTGCCATAATCACATTTGCTGTAGTATGCAGAAATGACTCTGGCTGTACGGTTATAAGCTTTTATGGCAACACAAAGTCCGTTATCGTTACCAGTTTGTAGATAGTTTTCACAGCCAATAAATTTATACGAGTTTCTAAGATACTGCTGAGCATTTTGACTGTGTGTGTGAAGCTTCAATGCCTCTCTGTTTCTTGCAGAAATCTACCGGATCGTATCCCAAAAGCAGATGTCTGACCGCAGAGATAATGACATGTCACCTAGCAACAATGTAGTGTCCATCCAGGTGCAGCCTACTGAGAATAAACCAAAGATGCAGTGCTGCCAGAACATCTAGCAGTACCCGAAACCCCGCCCCCCCCAACCCCAGCCCCCTCAGCCACCCACCTGCAACACCCTCTTCTTCAAGACTGCTTCGGGTCTGAGATGCAGCTGCACAACTGGGCTTGAGCACAGAGGCTGGTTCCAGAGCTGGAATCTCAAAGGGTCACCACCTGCAGTCTGTACTATGCTTGTCTTTGTTTTCCTCCTGCTATGGTAGGCTTTTATATTGTCGAATTTTAATAATCATTTGTGTCGATCTTCACAGAAATGTCTTAATATATCATTTGATCGCAAACGTTCGCTCATATGTACAGTAAGTCTTTAGTAGCAGCCCCATTTTTGCAGCCGCGTCTGGGGTGGAAGGATACGTGCAGTATTGGAGGTATTGCTGTATTTATTATTGTAATGTAGAGATGTATCTGTTGATAGATGTTAGACAGTGATTAGGGCCCAAAGACCACAGACTTCACCTTAAAATATCCAAATATGGGTTCCATTGCATGTCATGCTAAGTTGCAGCTAAAGAACAGGTCCAGCAGCGTTCTTGCATCTGCGTTTCACCATCAGGGCCAGTGGAAGAGGACATAAGCTTGTGGCACAGGGAACATCCTGAACAGAGTGCCTCAAACCAACCCATAGCAACCGCTACCATGCTATTACTTCCCTGCCATCATGTGTATCTTTTGCATCCTCATTGAGGTAGAATGGTGGTTCTAGTGCCTTCTTGATGGAACGTACGAATGGCACCTCTGGTTTCATGCTTGTGCCTCAGACACAGCGGTTTCTGCACCTCTTTAGTTCTTCATGTCACATGATGCTCTGCGGGTCACATGACGCTCTGCAGCGCTGTCATTATGCTGTAATATAATAGAATGCTGACTGTTTCTTTTGGTATTCCCAGCCCTGTGACTTCAACTCAGTTATAGTCTTATTTTACAGCAAAGTTCAGTTTGGAATAAACGGTTATCAATGTCATAATGTGGAAATGTCGTAATATCTCCCTGTGGCTTTAAGCGTAATAGAGAGGAAATGACTGTGGCTTGATTTTCAGCGCCAGTAAACAGGCAGTTGTTGTTCTCAGATAAAACTGAAAGTAATTAACACTACCACAACCTGTTTAACATTAACAAGGGAATTGATAGTTTTGTTTTACCTTGTCACTTCCCCGTAACTCATGACCACATTACACCTCATCACCACAACCTCAGGCTGACAGTACTTTTGCAGGTCACGAGTTAAAGAACAAGTAAAACAAACAGCAGTTAATATTCAACAGCAGACAAACAATCACGTGACATGAGAGCACTCGGGTGAGACTGGATGTTTTCTCTGTTGCACTGAATGTAATATATCTCCCAGTTTGACTTACTGCACTACAGTTTATAATCTCCAGACCTGTAACTTGTATTTAGTCTGTGGTAATCTCTAGAATTCAGTAATTATAAATTAATCGTCATGGTGAAGGGTGGGACTTTTAACGATAAGACACAGTGAGAGAATTTATGAATGTATTATGTGTTTTAGCCTACAGAAGTCTTGTCCTGATTCCAGCAGATGGGGAAACTACCACGAGCTGTGATGCTCATTTCTGCTTAATGGCCGTTTAATACAATTCATAAAGTGTGAAATAAACAGTGTAAATCAGTAGACTGAACTAATAATGCATGTTAATGTTGCATCTTAATCTGCAACCCCAAAGTCAGTTACTTTCAGACTTTGGTTATGAATCTCTTTAACTAGCCCAGCACCAGGTTAAACATCACAATAGTATCACAACACAGTCCAGGTGGAACTGATGACCCGTCCAAGACCACAGAAGTGTTCAAATTTAATTACAGAAGACTGAACGGAAGCTGATATTACAGCACGTGCATGTGAATCATGACTGTTTTTAACTCTCTTATATTCTATAATGTTCAACTCTTGCTCTTCTAATGATAGCAGCACATAGAGTATTGCAGTACTTCATGACATGAGAAGGAAAAGATTGTGTTTGTATACAGTGTTGATTCTGATTATGTGACTGATCTTTAGAGGCTGGGGTCTCTGGTGCTAACGGGGGTCAGTGTCAATGATGTGAGGGGACAGATGGCACTACAATGACCCGTTCAAGCACTGCACACAGCTGGTGTGTACTAGTTTAGATTACCTGGATATCACTTAACTGACTGTCTGAACTTTTACGTATTGCCTCAAGCGCCGCATTTCTTTTTGTCTGCACTGTACTGTGATTTATTTTGTATTGTTGTAATTATACTATTACTCTGTCCACTGTAATTCCAAATTAAATGAGCAAATAAAATATGTAGTTAATTCAAAACTGTGGTTATTGTTATTTTGTTACCACAAAAAACTTGAGTTTTCAGTTATTACTTCATCTAATTAACCATTACACCCTGTAAAGCTTTGTTTTTCATTAGGATATTTTATTTCAGTTCTTCAGGATTAAGTGGTCATAATCTAGTTATTTTTAGTAGTGATGGTTTATTTAAAAGAGGTGCTTATAAATACAGTGTGCAGTTAAACATCATGTGGGCCTGTTAGGCACAATGGTTGATTTAAAAGGTCTTAAATGAGGACTTTTATTTTGTAAGAAAACATCAAGCAGTTGGTAGGGACATTAAATGCGTTACACTTGGAACACATAATAAAAGCTAATGGGGAGTCATTACTGAGCTGTAAAGCTGATAAAGTTGATGAGATGTTTTATGAATGATTGTCACTGTTATTGCTATCGTGAGGGATTGCGGCCACATCAAAACAATGCTGAAATCAACACAGCAACTGCTGATACACAGGGAATGAAACGTGTCCCCAAATATACCATGTTTTTTAAAGGACACGTATGAGGGCTGAGGACATGAGTGCTAACATATAATGTTGAGTTTATATATTAATATTGAGCACAAATGACAATATGAAAAAGCACATGACAATAACCGGTCACTGGAAATCATTATTCATGCTTCTGTTTTAAATGTGTTAAACTTACACAATAAGGAAAAACAATTTACATAGTATAAATCAGCATCATAAATACATAATCGGACAATAAATACCCTTCAAAAGCCCACAAACCAATGTTTAAAAAATGTACAACACAAATAAGAACAACTAAAAAAGATACACAACTTGATAACACACACACACACACACACACACACAAATAACTCATAGCAACAGTCAAACTCCTTTGTACAGTAGAAAGCACCAGGTTGTTGCACAAATGAGCAAAGTAGAACAGTATTACAAAGCTCATGTTGACCCCAAGTTCTTTCCATACACCTTTATAAATATTTTTGTTTAGGTTAATAAGTGTCTTATGAATGTGTTAAAGTTTTGATCAATACTCTCTCAACTGAATTAATAATGAAACTGTAGTTGTACTCTGTGGTAACCGTACACCATAAAAAACATCTTTTAAAGACGGTTACTTTAAACCATTCCATGAAGGTCTTGAAGTTATTCCTAAATGCTTTTTTTTCCAAGAGGAAAAGGCAACTGACCCCTTCTGGTCACCCCTGCTCTTAGTTTCAGATCGATGTCCAGTTCAGATAAAAGGATTATTGAGTTGCATTGATTATCTGTTCCAGTGTGTGGAGCTCAAGTGTTTATGATTCAACATGTTCAGTATGTTTTCATGAAAAATTCCCCCGTATCAAATGCTGCGTTCACGCTCTCCGTTACCTTCCAAAAGTCAATCAGAGACTTTTAAACGACAGGTCTGATTCTTCATCTGTATTTCCTGATGTTGTATGAACAGCTCGTTATAAAACATCATTGACTGAAGAGAAGGATAGTGTTGCTGGTGTTCAGATCAGTGTAGCAGTAGAACTCCTGTTGGTTTAGTGTACCGTCCAATTCCCACAATCCATCTGTACATAACAGGAATCGTGTCCCCTGTGTCATGTTTAGCACAATCCACTCGTGCGTCTGTATTTGAGTGAGTGTTTAAAAGAAAGAGAGATAATGAGAGAGAGAGATACTGAAGCAGCCAGTCTGTGTTCATCAGCTGATGGGCTCTACAGCAGGGATCCCGGGGGGCTCTCTGG